>DWNE01004573.1:0-14990 GCA_018249875.1 Cecropterus toxeus
CATCTTTAGCCACAAAGCGCTTAAAAGGCTAAGTGCGAAGTAACACGACGTTATAAAAATTACGACACCTGCATTCTGGGGTTAAGTAAAATGCAATTCCGAGGCGCTTTACAATGCTTCCTGAATAATAAACTAAAAATGTTGACATCTTTGTGAAGACATACTTATTCTCTTTATTTTGCGAAAGGGTTGGGATTTTTGCCTTTCAGCCTGATAAACACGCACACGCTTTCTACACTAATAGCCCCACACTAGGATTTTCACCTGTGTCGTGGGTGCCATGGACACACAAAGACGAATACACAAACCCAGACCCAGAACAGAAATCTAAACTCATCATTCATATTTCTGTCTGGCCCAGAATCGAACCCGGGACCCACTGCGCGTCAGACTGGTATGACCATGATGACCACCTGATGGTAAGTAGCCACCCATGGCCACACGTGTCACCAACTCGTCTTGGGATGTGGGATAACTGAAAACGCTGACCTAGTCTCCGGTGGCAACAATGTATACAGTGGGACTTTAACTCTATCTGGGGTGATAACTTAGTGTTAAGCACTGAGAACCTAGTTGAGAGTTGGCCTCTCGGACGAGGGTCAAAGGTTCGAATACTAGACCTCTGATTTAGAAAGTTATGTACCTATTAGAAATTAATTATCGCTTGGTTTAACGTTGAAGGAGGAAAATTTGAGGTCTACATGCCTGAGATATCTTTAAAAAAGTTCCCAATAGTATCTAAATCTACCAATAAGCATCATCCAGAGTGATTATAGTGAACCTTAAATACATCAACATATGCCCTTTCCTTGCCACAGTGCCATAGTGTGGGAGGGGTGTCAAAGATTGAAATTACTCCAGAAGGCATATTTTAGAAGCGGCAAGATTTATTGACCTGAAACAAGGCACAGGTTAACCTGAATGTTGGCATGGCAATGCATTTATTTATTTAGTGCCATCTGTTATACATTGTCGGAACTATTAAGTATCGAACAAAACTAAACGGGCTGCGGTGTTAGTTCGACTTAGTGCGGGGTGCTGTTCATAGATGGGTGTTATTTCATTATGCTATATATTTAGTCATCTGTCACAATCTTGTCTTTTATGAATATTACTTACGAATACGCACGAATACGATATTTAATACTATTGATCTATCAGGCGTCTCGTGACGACTATTTTTTAATATTTTAAAATCTAACTGCTCTATTGGTAAGGACATTTTGGTTTTATCATTTTAATTATTAAAAAGATAGAAACAAAAACTATTGTCTTATTTTTACCTGGCTGTCCAGTTAAATTAGTTTATCTGTATTGTGTTATAAAATTATTAATGAGTTAGAATGTTAGATTTGAAATTAGTCTTTTCCTAGCTGTTAATAAATATAATTAATGGAATAACGTTACTTACCGCATTTCGTACTGAATTATCAGTAACGTTCAACCATTTTAATTTCAACAGGAAATTGTTTTCTTCGTAAATAATAAAAATCGAGAGGGTTTACTTCTGGCTACTACCAAACTACCCGACCTAACACTACTGTACAACGCTAAACAATTATTCGCAACTGTGTACGATACATTACTGGTTTCGTTGAGCGTAGTATTTTCTTGTGGAATAATAATCCAGCAATGTATTCGGAAATAAATGCCATTTTTGATTATCGACATTTCCCGATACTAAGATTGTCATCGTAAATTCTGAGATCGTGTGAAAGAACCACGCCTGCTTCGAGATACTTGCAGCAAGCAATCGGTAGATAATAATTATTTTATTAATACCAGACACCTTTTCGCCTATTTTCTTAAAATGATTTAGTGTTTATTGATAATTAATACAGTGTAAACGGTTTCTGCCAGTGATTTCTCTTAATTACCACCGGTTTTTTGTTAGTCCATTTCCTCGCTGCTTTACGCTTAATTTGACGTTCGTAATTGCGGATCGATTAATCAATAGTTCGGGTGCTTAAGGGCTTGTCAGCTGCAATTTGAACTGTAATTACAATCAATCATACAAAAACATGTTTCAAGAGAAATTGGTGAAATTGTGATCTACATAATTATCTTTGTATGACTTCTTAATTATTCTGTTTGCTGGTTATATCTTACGAAAACATACAAAACAATACACCTACAAGCCCACCATATTAAACCACGATATTTGGAATACAGTAATACTATATAAGTACTATATTTATTTGCATAATTTTGCGACATCTTAAGATAACATTTCGGACGTTATTAATCGGAGACTAATTAATATCATTGTATTTTTTTCTAATATTAATTATTTTAAGTCCTTTCATCTCATTTAATCTTACCTTGTCTCATCTCATCACATCACATTTCACATATTTTAAGGGTTCATTCACAATGTCGCTTATATCCAGTAAGTGCTGTAGAAAAGAAACCATCTTTTTCTATTTTCGAAGCAAAGGTGTGGTGAACATAAATTTACGACATCAGAAGTTGCGTATGCATTAGATGAAAAAACGCTTTTAGCCTTTTTTCTCTGAATGAATAGAAACACGGACGCTATGATGGCGAGCAGGTGAAGCCCTGTCTCTTTAATGTCAAGTCAATTAGGAACGCCGATAGAAGAATAATTCAGAATATTTCCAGCAAAAGAAACGGGTAAGGTAAATACACTTGACAGCTTTGAATGGCGATAGTTCAAAAGTTATCTCGTCAATTTTTTAATATCCCACAGTTGGTCATGAAACTCTTTTTAAGGGTTTAGTCTTCAGTCTATCATACTAGTCAAGTGCAGAATGACAGACTTCTTACAACCTTGTGAATATTTTAAATAATTTAAATAGAACACCTTCTACCTACCATAAACTCACACTGTGAAACTTCAGCGTTACAGTATGTAACAAATAAAATTTCTTTTACACACATAACTTTAGTCAACCCGAGATGCGAAACTGTAATTTAAATCTTGGACTCGCGAGAGGCCGAGTATCTTCCTTGTGGGCTGTTACATCTTAATTTTTATCTTAATCATCATGCTGTTAGCAAAAACCAAATAAGGTAAAGAAAAGTCGCTGATTGTATTTATTTTTCATTTATTTATTTGTTCATTCAAACTTCATAATATTTCTGCAAAAATGTCCTCTACTATTAACTATTTTACAGTCTTTTACCCTTTCTTCTGTTGCAAATAGTTTTGCGTTTCGAGAGTCCGTCCATTAATCAGTAGGGTGCCTTGCGTGCAAGTAGGATTAGCTTAGGTCCATAGATTCAGATTGCAATATACTTATATCTGTGACTAAATTTACGAGATAGTTCACACTTTTACATTTCTGCTATAATATAAGTAGGTATTTAGTAGGTAGGTAGGTAGGTAGACGACCCGCGTGGCGGAGCGGTCACCATACCGGTCTGACGCGCAGTGGGTCCCGGGTTCGATTCCCGGCCAATCAGAAATATGAATGATGAGTTTAGATTTCTGTACTGGGTCTGCGTGTTTATGTATTCATGTTTGTGTGTCCATGGCACCTACGACGCAGGAGAAAATCCTACTGTGGACCTATGAGTGTAGAAAGCGTATGACTGTAGAAAGCGTGAACTAAACAAATCAAGAAAATCCTTAACATTCCAAAAATTTCATAGAATTCAATTTGATAGAATTAGGCAAACATAATAAAAAATAAAAAAACAATGTAGATATATATAAAAGCTATATAGATTAGTTTTTTAGCCCAGCGTGGTTAAAAGCCTAATGCTTCCCACTCTGAACACCCATGCCCAGCTGTGGGACAGTACTGAGTTGATGAAGCTATCTAGATAAGAAGACCTAGCGATACGAAGTTGGGTCCAATTTCAAAGCCGATACGATCTCGATGTGTTAATTAAACACCTAAATTATCTACATTCAGCATCGCGACCCAAAAGGCAATTTCAGATTTATTAGTTGGCAACTTGTTGAGATTCGTATCCAATTTAATATAAACGTTAACGCAATATAGATGTAATTAACCGTGTATTTCTACTGAGATGGGGTAAGCGAGAAGCGATAGTTACGCGTGAAAAATATTAAATAGTATTTTTTAATATTTTATTAATACAAACGACGATAATATCAACCAAGTACCACCTTTAGTGTAACCAGTGTAGTTCGACCGGAGTAGTACCACTGCCGCACCTATTTCTAGCGGGAAACAGTCCTTGCGTTTCGGTGGAAGGGTGTGGTTGCCGGCTCACTTATATATCAGAGGACTATCTTAGTGTTCGGAAATAGCAGTGCATCTGGGATCGACTTCAGGTAGAACCCTTGACCTATATGAAGTTGCTTACAGATGTCCATGAACGGCAGTAACGGCTTCGCAACTTAAATCTGATAGTGGACGTCGGATGCCAATGTCGTATGCCGCCATGCCACGCCGGATATTATTAAACCGCTCATAAAACCTCTAACCAAAGAGATTTAATATGCAATTATAACAACCAGCAGCTACTACTTATTCCCGCGGCTCTGCTTCGGTGATGTTTACCACAGTATCCTGAGAATTAATGTAGATTATAACCTATCTGTGTGCCAAACAGGCAAATCCGATTAGTAGTTTTTGCGTTAAAGAATAACAAACACACATACAAACTTTCACATTTATAATAAAACCGGCCAAATGCGAGTCGAAATCGCGCACGAGAGGTTCCGTAAAATCTATTAATAATTGAATGATTTATTCTTTTATATAAAATAAATAAATTATCATAGAAATTTAATCGCATAATTATACTATAACGATTAGTTTTCTTACAACGAAATTCAATTGATTTCAATTTTGTACAACGAATAATTTGTTGAAAATCGCTTTGTTCTGATGAAAGATTTAACTAAAAGAAATGACAGACAGACGGACACGCGGACAATGGAGTTTTAGTAATAGGGTATCGTTTTTACACTTTGGGTACGGAATCCTTATTAGTAAAATCATATGTTTTTGTGTTATTCGCATAATCGCGGGCGATGAGACCAAGCATCGATAATTTACAATTTGAGTCCCCCGTCTTTGAATAATAAACATTTGCAAGGGGCTCAGATTCAAATTTATTTCCAATGACTTGTTAAATGTAAGCCAGGCTTATTTTGAAAAGGGATGGCGTTTCAAAATTAAAACGGAGTTAATTGTTTGTTATGAAAATAAATTATTTTTCAATCAGATGATGTTTTTGTATCTCAATATTTTGTTATTACCCGACTGCGTCAGAAGGAGAGTAATGATTTTCATGCGTATGTATGTATGTATGATTGTATTTTGGCACGCCTTAGGCCCCCCCAGGCCAAACGGCTGTAGCGCGTGCCAAAGTAATGGACATACATACAAACAAACATACATACATACATACATACGATACATAGGGTAAAAACAAAAAAAATTAAACGGTCGTGTGTTTTGTTTTAATATTTTAACAAAATTACCTACATGTTGTTTTATTTACAAAAATAACCTACCAATATCTTATGTTAATTTAATAAAAACCCAACTTTAGACCTATGTCAGGGGTACAATGAAAAGTGTGAACGGGCCAGCTCTGAGCCAGGGTTGCCAGCCGTCCCGTGGGAACCGGGCCGTCCCGTTTCCGTGTTAACAGTTTTGACACCAGAGGGTAGGATACGATAAATACACGTGGGGTGCTACTTGCGCGATTTTATGGTACATTTATTTAATATTTTTAAGGAATAGTTTTCTTCGTATACTAAAAGTCACGATTCACATTAAAGTGCATAAAAAAACACGCTAGAACTAATCGTGCAAAATTTTGTCGACATTACAAGAAAAGAGATCTACTTCTTTCATATATATATTATCACTTATATACGGAAAGTTTCAACAAAACCTGGAGCAATGGTCATTATTCATGATGCCTTATGCACATGTACGTGAACGAAGAATCTCATTTTATGAAAAGTAGTAATATAAATCAGTAGATTTCCCTAAATACCTTTAACCCTTTGCGGACACGATTGCAAATAGCCGAAGTCTATTTGCCGTAGTGGGTTCCAATTTAAATCAGAAAACAAAAGATGACGGTATTGCTTTATCGACTGGAAGGGTAATCCTTGCAACAAGGAATGCGCTCAGGCGTTTCATTGTGGACAGTGGACTTACTTAGGAAAGTGATAAGAGTAGCCCCCTCTATTCACGTTTTTTTATATAAAAATGAAGTAGCAAACGAACATGCAGTCTATCTGATGGTAAGTGGTTACTATCGCCCTTGGACATCTGTAAACAAGTGAGCTGGCTTTTTTATTATCACGGCGACAAGGGTATCAAATGAAAGGTTAATAGACCGGTCTTAAAAATATATTTATTATAATATAACACTTATAGTTGACTATTTCCACGAAAACTCATATTAAGCCTTAAATTAAATGTATCATTATGAACAAAAAAATCATTTTAAGCAATATTTTTAACAATGTTACTGTTTAAATAGGAAATTCCTTGTAATTTTGTTGATGGCCACCCTAGACTGGACATATGTACGGAGGAATGTTTAATCTGGCTCTGGTTTTACACGCTCCGGAATGCGAGGTGTGGTAGACAGGTCTTGGTGGAATTGTTGAAAAAGATACAGTAAGTTAGTTAATAATGTTTAAGGAAAAACACATGTGAATGTTAAGAGTGTTTAAAAAACATTCAATTTTGCCAAACGAATTATTCAATATTAAATAACATTTAAGCTAAATAAACTAAAATATTATCCTCAAAGGTCTAGGATTCAAAAGCCTTAAAGACACGTCTGATTTTTGAAATCTACTCATGGTCTCACTGCTGGGCACGGTCTTTTTGGACTTTGAGAGAGTTTCAGGTCATAGTCCATCGTGGTGCATTCTAATGTATGGAATGTACCCATCACTGGAATAGTTATGAATTAATGAAAAACCATTTTTTAAAATATTGGAAATACAGTTGTTTTGCTACCGAGCAATACCGATAGTGACGTATGACATATCATTAGAATCGTCTCAGTTTGCATAGTAGCATATAGGCTTTAGAATGGAAAAAGGGAGGAAGGGAGATTTTTTATACGATTACGACAATATGGATATCAAATGAAAGCTAGTAAATAGACCTGTCCAAAAATATATATATATTATAACACTTTTACTTGACTATTGTGACAAAACTCATATAAGCGTTAAATTAAATATATATATATCATTATGACCGAAAATATCGTTTTATGCACTCGGGTTTTTTAGTTTTAATGTTTTTAACTATGTTATTTAGTTTGTCAATTTAATTTAATAATTCATTTCAATCAGTATGTTATTTTTTTCGTTGTCGTCAATGCAACTTTGAGCCCATAGTGAAAGTAACACTTATGTTTGTGTCTTATAAAATTGTGTATCTATAAGGATTAGTAGTATTTCGATGTTGGTGCAACGTTTTAAATAGGTAAAAAAATCCATAAGTAAATTCAATAGAAATCTGCCGCAAATTGAAAACAAAAACCCGAGGATATTTTGTACAGATTGTACAAAAAATGACGAGACGCGACAGGAAAATTATGGCTCCTTTTTGATATTAAAAGTTGAAATTTTAGGCGATAGCGGGTGAATGGAAAGTTCGATTCGCCTCCAAGATTAATTGTCCAAATCTCAGTTTTTGTCGGTTATCGCCTTGCTCCTTTATGATTCCCAAACCATTGTTTTGGTTGGATTAAAAAAAAGTTTAAAAGCGCCTATGTACAACATCATTCCGTGGCAACGGGCAGCTTTCGTCCAATTTAAGCTCTATTCACTGACAACAAAAGCTTTGCGTTAAAAGGATAGCTTTTCCAGTGGTAGAGAACAGTTGGCTCTAAATAACGAGGTCACGAGGAATTTCAGTTTTTTGCCGGTCATTTTAAACTTTCATTAGTGAATTCGTGCGTTCAAAAATAACTTTATTTTCCTTAAATTGTTTAATTTAATAGTTAGTGTCGCGTGGAGCTCTGAGTGGAATGCACACAATCTACGCTCTGCCGGATTTTTCTAGATTTTTAATATTTACTATTTGCGGTGAAATTTTGTCGAAATAACCAATTAGTTAAATTAGGTTGTTTTTTAAAATGCTTGTTTAACGTTCTTGATACAAATTTTAGCGAATATTCATTTTTTCTTTTATTATTGTTCAAATCTAAAAATAAGAATTAAACCAATAAAATTAACATACAAATGAAGAAGTATTATCAAATAGTGAGTAATATCATCAAAATATGTTTATGTTAACGTTTTTTTTTTTATTTGTTATAGAAATACCAAACGAGCACGTAAGTAGCCACCGTTTTACTTATTGTGTTACTTTTATGGACATGTTTAACTCCATATAAGATTAAAATCCTTCTTAAGGTTACCCACAGATGCGTTACATCCTCTGAGGACTAAGTTTTAACGCCTAATATATCTCTTTGACCATATTCTGAAGTAACTCATTACTTCAGAATATGGCGTAATATGGCGTTGCAGCCATACCTTGCAAATGTACTTTGTAATAGACAAAAACATAAAAAAACTATCGTTTTGACGAACCTTAATCAATGGCGTTATAATAAGACTATATATAGTGATGCCGTAATCAACCACGAGATGTCTCCCAAAAAAATAACGTAAAGAGCATAACGCAAATGACCAAAATAATAAAAGCAAAAAAAATAAAAATCTCGAAACGTTCATCGTAAATCCGCACGTACTCAAAGGGCAGCGGGGGAAATCTTGCCCAAGTACCGGCTATCGAGCCCTTCAGCCGATTTACATACAACCCTGTTGGAGGTCGGAATTTTTCCAACCACATATAAGTTACCCAATTTGTCTACGCTGGTCCCTCCGTGCGTAGACCCGCTAAGGATCGACCTCTTAAACATAGTTTGTGACATAGAGCTACGAAAATAATAGAAAACAAAACTATTTAAATATTATTAAGTCTATGTCAAGCTTTATTTTAGGAAGACCCGTGCTCAACTGTGGGCCAATAATATGTAGATAGACAATTGAAAAAGGAATCTATATATTGCAGTCAATCTATATGCAATCTATATATTGAGGCAAGTTTTTGTTTTTGTTAATATTTATCTTCTTTGCTTGTTTTATTTAATAACAAAATGTCAGTTATTCTTAAACCTAGACACTTATTAATATATAATTATTATTATGTGGAAAGCTTGGATCTCTGTGGCGGAAATATACAAATATGTTACGTATGCGATTTCACTCATTTATCAATCTAATAACAGTTTTCCAACCCTACATATAACTGAATTCGGTCAAAAATTAAAGTTTAGTGTCTCTGTAATTGCGAACGTTCACAATGTTAGTATGGAGGACTGAGAAGTAAAATTAATTATCATAATATTAAGTGATGATTAAAGAAATATGAATGATGAGTTTAGATTTCTGTTCTGAATGTTTGTGTATTCTTTGTGTGCCCATGGCACCCACGACACAGGAGAAAATCCTAGTGTGGAGCTATTAGCGTAGACTGCGTTATTACCATTATATGACAGTGAGCCGGGAACCAAACCCTTCCACCAAAATGCACTAACTGTTTCACACTAAAAAAGTATCGCGGCGGTATTCCTTATCAAACTACTCCTTCTACCACCTTCAAAAACATAACATCAAATAATTTACCGACACTATAATTAACACTTTCATGTCGTCGTCGATTTTCATCGTCTATATTTTTAAAGCTCCATTTTTCCAGCTCCGTACGTAGCGGTAACCCGAGCCATCCCTCAGCCGCGGCTCCCGTGGGAACACCTGTTTGTTCAGTAAACATCCTCATCAGCTCACCGCTGACGGATGTAACTCAACCCTCTATTTATCTCTAATCGTACTAATGTTACAAATAAGCTACGATTTCGGAGAAAAAGCGCTTTTACTCGACTTTTACAGGAAAATAATGTTTTGTTTTATGATATTGATATTGATGATAAGTGATCTCTTTTGCTCATGAACATCTATAACCGAGTCGACATATATTGGAGCATGAAAAACGTCAATATCTGACGCTCTTGAGTACATCTGATACTCTTGAGTGTCAGATACTGACGTCTAAGATTTTTGTTTTTCAATTTTCTCAGTTTCCACATTTTTATCAATATGTTCAATACAATATGTGCAGACGTCTTGTATTTTGTTGTAATACCTATATTAAAATTGAAAGTGTGTGTGTATGTGTGTGTGTGTGCAGGTATGGTACTAGTGTGCGTGAGCGAGCGCGCGCGTGTGTGTGTGTGTTTGTGTGAGTGTGTGTGTGTGTGTGATATGTGCTTGTCTACTTGTCACGCGTGATATCCTTTATATTATGATAAAATGGCCACAGGTGCGTTGCTAATCAGGAGTACTGAATTGGAATGCCTTGGATAAGTATGTCTTTCTTACCATACCAGCCCTTCAGATCAGAAGATAACAGCGCTTAACACTATGATATAAGACATAAATATGACCGGAACCTCTAACTCTGAGGGAAGACCCCTATCAGGCAATAGGACAATAATAGGTTACAGACGATTTCTGATGTGAAACATCTATAAGCGCAGGTATACCTGATTTTTAGCGTGGCGATGCTGGCATGAATTATTTTTTGCGCCAACTGTTATACATGTCGGAACTATTAAATATCGAACGACACCAAGCTGCTGCGGTGTAAAATGAAATGAATATTTGTTTCCTGTCGCAATCTTGACTTTTATTCATATTACTTGCCCGAACACGATGTTTTACATCTTTTTTTTTAAGTAGGTAATCCTCATGGATACCCAGCCGCCCGAGGTAGCAGCTGGGTTATGCCGGACTCTTACCGGCTAAACCCCCACTGTATTTTCTCCTTTCACCGCACGGCGGGAACACGGGAACGCTTTCGCAACCATCCCCGAACCCGCCGGGGCCTGGCCGCTCTCGCAGTCCCTCCGCGCTTGGAGCATGGAGCTTCACACCGCCGCCACCCAAGGGCCGTGGGCATGGGTAAGCAAATACCTGCAAAGCTTTTCACACCTTACAGGCATCGACCTCCCACGATGTTTTACATCTGCCAGGCGTCATTTTATTACCAATTCCGATAGTATCTTGATATTGCGAGCCTGTGATCTGTTTTAATTCCCACCTCTGGGCACGAGTACTGGACACCATTATGAGGAAAGTCTTACGCGTACGTCCAACACGCTACTCCCATAACTAGTGATTCTCTCAATTCACCAGTAACATGAATTATCAGTAAACTCATTAGTCCGAACAACTCTGTCAATCAAAATCATTTGAAAGCCAAATTAATTGGTTTTGTAATCAATAACCCTTTACAACAATTGCTTAATCTGCAAGCTGTGCAGTGCTGAGCGCCTAATACAAGGGCAGATGTGGGACGAAATTAATCAAGGTCGGGGGCAGGCTTAGCTGAGTTCGGACGGGTTTGACCCTGTTGTGTATGGCCACGAAATCAGTGATTTTACTGACATAAAACTATTTTTTTCGAAGATCAAATGAATCCGTAAAACTGTCGAAGCTACATATTTACCTAACTAGAGCTTCTCAGTTCTATAACAACACTGCTGAACTATAAATGGGTGTAATAACAATACACTTTATTGTATCAAGAACATAAAAACAACACAATAAAATATACCTATTTCAAAGCAATATAAAAGGCGGTATTCTATTAAACAGCGTTTTCTGAACAACCTGATAAGGAGTTAAAGAGAGGGCGAATAGAAAAATACGTTGGATGAAATACCAGTCAGGGGACTCATTTAATGTAAAATTTTGGAATAACTTATAGAATAGCAAAGCACATACAATAAGATACTGAAAAAAAAGCAACCATAAATAAAAAAGCAATTTTGAGAGTTTTGATTATAGTGGCAAGAAACTGAAGGGTTCAAATATAGCACTTAGAGGTACTAAAGGACTTGCTTCACTCTAACGAATGAAAACTACTGTTTATAATAATAGAAGCAAAGAATAATATATGTTTTTAATAATATTGGGGTACCAAACAAACATGTAGTCCTATACATCGTTTAACAACTTTATACAGAACAGAGATTCTATCTGAAAGCAATCACAGGTGCGTTGCTACTCCTAAGAACTAAAACACTTCATATCAAAGTGAGCCGATATTCATTTAAATTATGATGACGACCCGCGTGGCTGAGCGGTTACCATACCGGTCTCACGCGCAGTGGGTCCCGGGTTCGATTCCCGGCCAGACAGAAATATGAATGATGAATTTAGGTTTCTGTCCTGGGTCTGGGTGTTTGTGTATTCGTCTTTGTGTGTCCATGGCACCCACGACACAGGAGAAAATCTTAGTGTGGGGCTATGAGTGTAGAAAGCGTGTTTATTATCGCCAATTTCATAGCCCCACTTAAGATCTGTCTTACAAGAATTAATGCGAGGGCTCCTTAGCAAGAGTTCACACTGTCCGACATGTTTATGTTCAGTGGGGTCACCCTAGTAATTGGACGCAGAAATTCAAGACAGACCCTTACACTTCAAATTGCGCTAACGAAGATAAATTTTATTCAGATTTCGAGAACCTAAGCTGTGTCCACTTTAACATACATCTTAAGAAAGAAATAAAACTTAAGAATGTATGCTATATGTATAATTTCTAAATAATTGTAATGTTCTTAAAATTCACCTAAACTTTCTTATTACGAATATAAATTTTATTCAGATTTGGAGAATAATTTCCTATTACGAAGATAAATTTTATTCATATTTGAAGATCCTAAGCTGTGTCCACTTTAACATAAATCTTAAGAAAGAAATAAAACTTAAGTATGGATGCTATGTGTGTAATTTTAAATTACTGACATTTTCTCAACACTTACCTAAAATTTCTTATTACTGCAATGTTTCTTTTTTGTTTATAACATGCAGTCTACCTGATGGTAAATGGTCTCTGCCACACAGATCAAATGCTTCGTAAAACCGTGAATATACATTTATATATCTTAAATGTTGGAAACATTTTAGATGCGGAACAAGCTATGTAGCTATTAGTTATTATGATATCCCAATACAGATTAATTAGGCCTTCGCTCAAAACGAGCCTAGGTCTAAATCAGCGGTTCGCAAGCCGCGTTCCTCAAGCTTCCTTTCGGCCCGCGGAATTTCCTAGCGACCCGCATATTTCTTTTCAGCTGTTTTCCTTTCAAACGAGAAAAACGTAGAAGGACCTATTTTTTGCCGACTAATATCAGAGACGTTTTATTCTTCACGACCTTTTTTTTCGCCACATGCGCCCGCCATTAATTCCAACTACTATATGGCCCTTATTGCCAAAAAGGTTGTCGATCGCTGGTGTAGATAAATTAATGTCACAAAGAAGCATTGTTACCTACATATTTCTTAAATTAAGCCTTCAGTTCTTCATGCGTATCTCATTATTGTTAAAATTGATATATTTTAATAATTTTGATTGAATAGTTTTATTTTAATGAAATAATTATGATAACGTTTAATATTTCTTCAAAGTACGAACAATAAATTAAAATCAGTACTTCTGAACTGATGCTATTTCTGATTTGATGAGATAAACAAAAAAATATATAAATAAAAGTATATAAAAATATATAATTAAAAATATAGTAAAAAGTCATATATTAGCATTAGCATTAATAATAATTCTTCTCAATCCTTAAATTTTTATTTTTACCTGACTGCGTCAGAAGGAGGATGGTATATATTTTTTTAGTTATATATAAATATAGCACCGGTGGACAAACAAGAGGGGGAAGGCGATAGGCAAGTTATTATATTATCATGACAACATGAGTATCAAATGAAAGCTAGAAAATATCTACAAAATATTTCTATCATAACCCTCTATTTTTTCTACTTTAACGCAAATTCGTAAAACGCCTTAAATTAAATATATTGTTCTAGAACTGAAAAACACGGATCAAGCAGGTTTTTTTCTAACAATAAATACTGATTGGTAAATATATGCAATGCCGAAACATGCTGAAGTACATTTTACCATATATATGGTTTGCTAAATCTCATACTATTCTCGGTCACAATCTCTCAGAGGTAAAAAGTCGAATTTATAATTTTTAGTTAATTTAATATAAGATGGAAGTCTGAAACTGCGGACTAAGTGCATGCAAATCTCAGCACTCTTGTGCACTGATTGCAGTTATTATGTATTCAGCAACCAACGTTATATTAAAGTCTGGGTTAATATTTAACTATGGCCTTCAGGAGTCAGTCGATGGAGATTGGAAATTTAAATTAAAAATTGATAGGCGAGGACGCGCCCACATTAGTCAGGTCTTATTATTTTTTAAACGACGTCGCAAAAGATCCCTAGACAAAATTACATTAACGTTACAATTAGATTATTGTTAATTTACAAATAGATATCCAGATGGGTATATAATTCTTGTAGCTAGTTTTACCTGAATGCGTCAGATGGATAGTGTTTTTCGAACGCGAAAAATAACGCCTGTAAATAGAGAGAAATGCATCTCGGACTTTTTTTTGCGAAAGAAATTATTAAAAATCAATTACCACTTGTTAAGGTAGACATATCATAAAATTGTTCTCATGTTGAAAACTTCGTGTTGATGTCATAATCAATCTAAGCTTTATCTCAATGAAAATATTTAATTAAAGGGAATACAGTATAGAAAACTTTATCCTACCGTTTATCATTGTGTGACGATATCCTTACTCTAATCAAACGAATATTAAGTCTATGGATTCCAATATTTTGTATCTACAAATATTTTTCATAACATTTAATTAAAATGTAAAATTTATTTTGATCATACCATATAATGACATTAATATCAGATGTTTATTAATGGCGTTAATTTGAAATTGTAATTAAATTCAATGAAATACCTATATTAACGACTTCATGTTTTGAAAATTATAAATAGCATTTGATCTTTGATTGATTTCTGTTCTTCAACACCCAGTTGAAGAACAGAAATCTAAACTCATCGTTAAATTATATATAAATACCGATATATGATATATAATAACGATT
>DWNE01004574.1:0-14988 GCA_018249875.1 Cecropterus toxeus
CGCCCAAAAACGTAAGTAATTATCCACGACGTTTATTATTATTATATTATATATATATATTTTACTTTTACTTTGTAAAGTGATTTTTTTTATTATTATTATTAATAATGCGAAATTATAATTGTAAGTACGTAACTTCAAAATTTTTTTTTCTTCTCTTTTATTTTCTTACATATATATTTACTTTTTGCAATATAAAAGCTTTAAAAAAATTAACACTAAAAGATTTTCTTTTTGTAAACAAAGTATACAGTTTAAAAAAAAACATATAGTTTTAGAATAATTTTTTTTGTATTTGTATTACTTCCAGATAATAATGGGTCGTAAAAGAGGGTCTGGGCACCATACGAGAGTGTCAGACGACTCTGCACAAAGCGAATCGGAGTCGGAACGGAGACGCCCAAAATCTCAGCGTAGACATGGTGCGTCCAGGACGCGTGAGGTATCACGAAGGCGTGATAGGTCGCGAGGTCGCGATCTGTCGCAGGCCCCGTCAACGTCGCATGGTCACCGGAGGTCGTGGGGTGGTGATGGTACGCCAGTACGTCATTCAGCAGGCCTCGTGCATCCACGTCCTACGAACGTAGCGGCCCCAGCAGTAAGTACGCCTGGTATTCAAACTAATGCTGAATTCGGTAATAACGTTTTAGTGTCCACTTTTAAAGAACTCATTCAAACTATGAGATCAGAGGGAAATGGTGAACGTTTTCCTGTTTTAAATGTCATACCAGAATTTGATCCCGCGAAGCGTAATCAAACTATAGAAACGTGGATAGTAAAAGTTAATGAGTGTGCCGAAATTTATAATTGGACTGAAAGACAAATTATTCATTACGCCCTCCCAAAACTGGTGGGTATGGCACAAAAATGGTATCAAGGTTTACCCAGTTTACTGTTCTCATGGACTGAATGGCAAGACAAACTAAAACTAGCATTTCCAAGCGATGAAAATTACGGTCAATTATTGACAGACATGCTTGCTTGCAAAGCCAGATTTGGTGATTCTTTAGAACAGTATTTTTATCAAAAAATAGTGTTATTAAATCGGTGTAACATAACTGGCAAGGGTGCTATAGATTGTGTCTTGTTTGGTATAGAAGATAGATCTATAAGAACCAGTGCCAAAGCGGCACAATTTACAGAACCCGATAAATTATTAGTATATCTCAGAAATGCCAGAATTAGAAAACACGATAGACCAAATCAGACTGTGCAACCAAGCAATGCTGATAGGTATGTAAGAACTTATAGACCATCTACCAGCGAACTTGATAAGACTCGTAGAGATTATAGGCTTACAAAGTGTTACAATTGTGGGGAAGATGGACACCCTTATTTTAAGTGTAAACAACCAATCAAACGCTGCGATTCTTGTCATAGGATTGGACATATAGCTAACGATTGTCCCGGTAAAGTAGATCCCAAGAACAATAATAGTGATAAAACAGTTCTACGGATATCAAAAGAGCAGGATAATGACTCAAAATATTTTAAGTCTGCTAAAGTAAACGGTCAAATATTAGATTGTTTCGTTGATTTCGGTAGCCAACGCACAATGCTTCAAGAATCTGCTGCTAGGAATTTAATAGGATCTTGGTCACAATCTCAGTTACCTGTACTAAGGGGTTTCGGCGACAGAGTAGTCAATTGTTTAGGTAAATGTAATGTCGAGATAGAAGTAGACTCTGTTAAATCGAATGTAGAAGCTCTTGTAATATCGGATCATTTTTTACAAGTTCCCTTATTGCTTGGACAAACGTTTACTGAGCAAGATCATGTTGTAGTTTATAAAACAAACGAGCGATTAAACTTTTCTATGAAACCAACGAGTAACATAAAATTATATGTTAGTAGTTCGGTTGAGGTAAGTGGATATACGGCGGTAGATGTTTATTGTAAGCCCGAATTCTCTGGAGACTTGCTTATTGAACCCAGTTTATGCCAAGAACCTCAACGGAATTATGAGATCCTTCAAAGTGTGATTCGAGTATATCAGGGGCGGTCAAAAATAGTTTTAAAAAGTTTAAAATCCAAGTTTAACTTAGTAAAAGACTTCCTTTTACTTCGTGCGATCCCAGTGAATGAAGTAGAGACTCTTTGTGTTAATAAAATTGCGCGTTGTCCAAAAAATACTAAAATAACTGAAATAGAAGCTAGTATGGTTTCTGTAGATAATATTAAATCCGAATATATAATTCAATTGGTTAATCTATTAAATAAATTTAGGGAATGTTTTGCTTTTTCAATCGAAGAGTTAGGGTGCATTACTGGTTCTGAAATGAATATTACTCTTAATGATTCCACACCCGTCGTATATAGACCATATAGATTGTCGCATTTAGAACGTCAGGCAGCCCGCGGTATAATACAAGAGTTGGAAGATACTGGGATCATTAGGCAATCTTCGTCAAATTATGCTTCTCCAATCGTACTTGTGCGTAAGAAGACCGGTGACTACCGTTTATGTATTGACTTTAGGGCACTTAACAAAAAGACAGTAAAAGAACATTATCCCCTTCCACGTATAGACGATCAATTAGATAACCTATCAGGCTATAAATACTACACTTCATTGGATCTCGCATCCGGATACTATTAAATACCTATGTCAGAGTCTTCAAAACACCTCACGGCCTTTGTGACTCCAGATGGTCATTACGAGTTTAACCGCATGCCATTTGGGCTTGTTAATGCGCCGTCTACATTTCAAAAAACTATTAATAACATTTTAGGAAATGCGAGATTCAAGGAAGCTTTTGCTTATATGGACGATGTAATTATACCTTCTAAAACTATAGAAGAGGGATTCCAAAAACTTCATGACATACTTGAATTGTTTAAATCTTGTGGTATAACCCTTAACTTATCAAAATGTCATTTTCTCAAACAATCCATAGACTATTTAGGTTTTGAGGTTAGTGAGTTGGGAGTAAGACCGGGAAAGAAAAAAATTGAAGCTGTAGACAAATTTCCTAAACCTACAGATCAACATAATGTCAGACAATTCTTAGGGTTGGCTAGTTTCTTCCGTAAATTTATTAAGGGATTCTCAATTATAGCTAAACCATTAACGCGACTTTTAAAAAAAGATGTGAAGTGGCAATGGGGTAACGAAGAAGAATCCGCATTTTTAACGTTAAAAGAGGAATTAATTAAAAGACCTGTCCTGTCCTTTTATAACCCTGAGTTTGAGACACAATTACATACAGACGCGTCAAAAATAGGTATATTGATCCAAAGACCCAATAAAGACTCCTCGTTTAGTGCAGTAACCTTTTATAGCAGACAAACTACCCCAGAAGAGTCTAAATTTACATCGTATAATTTGGAAACATTGGCTGTAGTTACCTCGTTACAACAGTTCCGGGTATATTTGTTGGGAATTCCTTTTACAATAGTGACTGATTGTAATTCTCTTCGAGCCACTTTTGAGAAAAGGGACACGCTAGCTAGAGTCGCAAGATGGTGGAATATTATGCAGGAATTTGATTTTAATATGATTTACAAGCCTGGTACGGCTATGAGTCATGTAGATGCTCTTAGTAGAAATCCAATTTTGTCTGATCAATACGAACTCCTTGTTAGACAAATAGGGACAGATTGGGTGGCCACGGTACAACAAAACGATCCAGAGTTACAAAGGATAATAGCTATATTAGACGATAAAGAAACTGAAAATATTGTAGAAGTAAAAAAATGGTTTACAGTAAAAAGGGGTTTACTTTATAGAAAAACTGAGTCGGGCGATCGTTGGGTTGTACCGAAAGGCGTACGATGGCAAATTTTAAAGTCTAACCACGATCAGATTGGCCACTTCGGGTTCGATAAAACGTTAGAGTTGATTAAAAGTAATTACTGGTTTCCCAAAATGAGACGTTTTGTTAAGAAATATGTCCAGTCGTGCTTGGAATGTGCTCATGCTAAAGTACCATCTGGTAAAAAGCCAGGCAAGTTACATCCCATAGAAAAAGTTGATCAACCCTTCCATACTTTACATATAGATCATTTAGGACCTTTCGTAAAGAGTAAACGTAAAAATTCTTATTTGTTAACAATTATTGACGCCTTCACAAAGTTTATAATACTTGCACCCGTTAAAAGCACAAAGTCAAGCCACTCAATTTCTGTATCGAAGAATTATTTTCACACTTTTAGCGTCCCAAATAGGCTAATCTCTGATCGAAGTACTTCATTTACCGCCAAAAGTTTTCAAGAATATTTAAAGTCGTTAGGCATAAAGCATATTATGACAGCTGTAGCTACACCAAGAGCTAACGGGCAAATTGAAAGATACAATCGGACAATTTTGGCTTCGCTAACTGCTACTAATTATGGTAAACCTGAAAACGCGTGGGACGAATCCGTGTCAGAAATACAGTGGGGTCTTAATAATACCCAAAACAAAGAAACAGGCAAGAGCCCTGCTCAGGCTTTGTTTGGTCTTAACTTGGCAGGGACATCAAATTCATTATTGCAATTGAGCGTCGCGAACGAAACTGACAATATAGCCACTTCTTTAATAGACACTAGAAAAGAGATATCGAATCATATTAGGAATACGCAGGATAAACAAAAGGAACGTTTTGACAGAGCTAGGAAAGAAGTAAAGTATAAAATAGGAGAGTTATTTAGAGTAGAGCGCGAAATTCCATCCGTAGGTAAAAGTAGAAAGCTAATTCCAAAAGTTAGAGGTCCATATCGTATAGTTCAGGTTTTAGATAATGACCGGTATGAAATTGAAGATACACCATTATCCCGCGTAGGAAACAGAAAATTTACTGGTATATTTTCGGTAGATAAAATACATCCATGGATGGTGTTTAACAAAATAGATTCAGATTCGGAAATTTCGGGTAATGATGACACAGACTAAAGCACGTTTGATTGAGTTGAAATAACTAGAATCTAGATATTGTAAGCATATTTATTAGAATTAAGATCTGTGATTTGTCATTCTATTTTTTGTAGCTATTTTAATGAGCCTTAATAACTTATCATAATAAGTAGGCCTGATTGAGAATATGCAGGAGGTCTCAATTGGGACAGATGTTGAGGATATGAAGGAGGCCTCAATATCTTATTTCCTTAGTATAATAAATAGTTACTAAGGATATGTATGAGGCCTTAGTAACTTATCATAATAAGTGGGCCTGATTGAGAATATGTAGGAGGTCTCAATCGGGACAGATGTTGCGGATATGAAGGAGGCCTCAACATCTTAATTTTTTAAGTATAATTTGTTAGCGCACGCACACATGCGCACGCGCGTACATCGACCGGTCCCGCCAACGGCGTAAGAACTCGCGCGCCCCCCCGCCACTGGCCGACAGACCGTCCATGCGATAATACGTTGTTCCTTACATTTTTTAAAAATCTATTGTAGAAACTATCAATATAACAGTTTAGCAAGTTATTTGGTGTTTGCTGTTGAAGATTCCCTACCAAGTGGTCCTTCAGCCTGATTGTATTACGAATAAAAACCAGCAAAATATTGGGAATGTTACTCGACAGCATCTACTAAGAAGCAGCAGCCGTTATTTCAAGGGAATTGAACAACCTGGTAAAGGGCATAACACTGTAAGTTCGTTCCGTATCTTTTCCTCTTTATTCTTCTTTCCTTTGAACTGTTCTATCCTTGCGCACTATTACATCTGTTTACGCCGTGAACGGAACGTAGGTTCCCACCGCCGGCTATCACGCCATCGTCCACCAATGGGACAACGGCTAGATGACGTGATAGCCGTACAGCGATTCGCGGCGTCCAAGTTCATAAAACGCTTATTCATTGCTTTCATGTACGCGAACTCCAACTATAGCTAATTGTATTGCATAAAAATTAAATTTGTATGTATTTCAAATGCGCATATTACTACAAGAACCCCAAACATTGGTCCTTCGTTGCCAAATTTGAAGCAGAAGAAGAGAAAATATTGGTCCATTATAACGAAATTTGGCCGAAAACTCTGGTGGACATCGGTACTTCTACGCCTAAATTGAGCCAAAGCTTCGGAAACACCGGTGAAGATTTGCTTTCTACGCCAATAGTCAAGCTGAAGACATTTGGACATCGATGTTTCTACAATAGCGGAGCCTAACAAGTGGACAACCGTACTACGCAGCCCCTGGATTGTCGTATTGGTACCAGACTCGTGAGATAGATTGAGCTAAACAGCGCAAATAGGTACGGCCTTCCAACCACCCTATTCCCAGACCATTCCATTTTTATTAGTGTTAATGCTGTGCACTTCAACTGATTTCAGTTATTTGGTGGATGCGAGTTGCCTAGTGGGAGTGTGTGGAGTGGAGGAATAAATACCTGATATAAATAATAATAATCGGATACGTGTGAAACTGTAAGTACTACACCGTTTTTTACAATGACCACCAAGATGGGTTTGTCGGATAACTTAGAGACTACTGTAAAATCTCGTGATAGATCTCCTTACAGAGATAATGTCGTAGTTCGCGATCTAATTAAAAAACGTGGTATAATCAAAGGTAGATTCACTAAGTTTGCCAACTATATAAAATCTTTGAGTTCTGAAGATATGTCTAATCAGCGACTTGTAGACCTTAAATTGCGTATGCAAGGTGCTACTTGCTTATTTTCGGAATTTAATATAATTCAAACTCAATCAGAGGAATCTGTTCCTGACACAGATCTAGATGAACAGCTCACGCAACGAGAATCATTTGAGGATAACTATTATAATGTGTTAGCTCAAGCTGAATGTTTATACAATATAAATACCGCTACGAGTGATACTCAAAAACGCGAAAGTAAATTAAATTCAGTTAAGCTGCCGACAATCACTATGCCAACCTTTGACGGTTCCTATGAACACTGGCTCGAATTCCGGGACACCTTTTTATCCTTAGTTCACAACTCTAATGATATAAGCAATATACAAAAGTTTCATTATTTAAAATCATCCCTTAAAGGGAGTGCAGAAATAGTAATAGACGCTTTGGAGTTCACTAGCAATAATTACCAAGTCGCGTGGGATCTCTTTCTCAATAGATATAATAACTGTAGGCTACTAATACATAATCACGTTAAGTCATTATTTAATTTGCAAACGCTAAATAAAGAATCTCCGGTTTTAATTAGAAGATTGATAGATACAGTTTTAAAAAATTTACGCGCTTTAAAAATCCTCGGCGAGCCCACAGACTCCTGGGATACATTAATAATATACATAATCGTTTCAAAGTTAGATAGTACCACTGAACGTGAGTGGGAACAGTACAAGAGTACATTATATTCTAATACCGGTGATTTAAGTTCAAATCTTAAAATTAGTGATCTTCTTAAGTTTCTTAAAGATCGGGCTGATATGTTGGAAACATTATCAGTGTCTCACAATAAACAGTACAACAATAGGGCTAGTTTAAACGGTAACGCAAAGGTTCACTGTAATGTTTCCACAAACAAGCCACAATCCCGCGACTATAACATAAATATCATTTGTCCAGCGTGCAGTGCTAATCACCGACTTTATTCGTGTCAGAAATTCATTAACTTTAATTTACAATCTAAACTCGCATTCTTAAAAGACAATAAGCTATGTGTTAACTGCTTGCGTTCGGGTCATACTGTCGAGAACTGTAGATTCGGGCCTTGCAGATTTTGCAACAAAAAACATAATTCCTTAATTCACAAGGATGACACGAATAAACATAATAATAATCAATCCGTTACGCATAAAGGGTCGAATTTAACTGAGGCGCGGACGCCGGCGGGGCATTCTTCACTCCGTCCCGTTTCCTCGTCGGTCGGGTCGGATACCTGCGTTATGAATGATCCCATTCATGTAAACAATGCACACATAGACAATTTACAATACGCGCATTCGTCTAGTGTACAACATGTTTTACTTTCAACCGCATTAATTGAAGTGGCAGATTTTCATAATAATAATTATCGCTTAGCGCGCGCCTTGCTCGATAGTGGCAGTCAGCGATGTTTTATTACAAAATCTTTATGCGACTTACTTAACACTCCACTAGTAAAATCTACTACGGAGATAAGAGGTGTTGGAAACTCGGTGACACAAACCACGGAGGTCTGTGAAGTTGAGATCAAATCGCGCACCAACCCCAGTTATTCTACGCGTTTAAGATGTTACGTTCTACCGAGTATTACGTCATCGATGCCAGCTGTTTCAAATCTACGCGCACAGGTTATTATACCTGAGGAGATTCAATTGGCCGATCCACATTTTAGTGAATCCCATAATATTGATATATTAATAGGCGCAGACATATTTTGGGATTTACTTAAATCTAATAAAATTAGGTTACATAACGGGCCTATCCTACATGATACGCGTTTAGGATGGATTATTTCCGGGCCCATAAATTTAAAAACGCGCCATAATAATAATATTTATTGTAATTTTACACAGGCTCTAGAGAATCAATTGCGACAGTTTTGGGAACTCGAGGAGATACCTAAATTAGACGTCGATACGCGCACTGATGAGGAGCGTGCTTGTGAGAAACACTTCGTCGACAATACGATGCGATGCGATGACGGAAGGTTCTCTGTACGTATTCCTTTTAAATCTTCGCCTAATTTGTTAGGTGAAACCTTCTCCATGGCCCAACGTCGGTTTCTAGCCTTAGAAAAACGTTTGCAACATAATCCTTCCTACAGAAAACTATATGTTGACTTTATACGCGAGTACATTGAGTTAGGTCACATGACGCGTGTTCATTCTTATAGTAATCCGCATTATTTCATGCCACATCATGGCGTCTTTCGAGAACACAGTTTAACCACTAAATTGCGAGTGGTATTTGATGCGAGTGCTGCTTCCACGTCGGGTACTTCACTGAATGATCTTCAGATGATCGGTCAACCTATACAAGGTGACTTGATATCTATATTGTTGCGTTTTCGGCAGCACAAGTATACTGCATGCGCTGATGTCGCAAAAATGTATCGGCAGTGTTTGGTTCATGAGAACCAACGCGATTTACAGCTTATTTTGTGGCGTAACGATCCGTCTGAGCCGATAGGTATTTATCAATTAAATACTGTCACATACGGGACCGCGTCTGCGCCATTTCTTAGTTGTAGATGTTTAAAGCAACTAGCATCTGATTGTGCGGATCCCGAGATAAAGCGCATTATTAATGAGGATTTCTACGTCGATGATATGATTACGGGAAACGATGACAAAATTCAATTATTAAAAAATTGTGAAAAAACTGCGGAGGTATTGCAATCTGGTTGCTTCCCACTACGTAAGTGGTTGTTTAATTTTGATTGTTATAATACAAATATTGTAACCTCAGAGACGTCTTCAAAGGCGTTGGTATTAGGGGAAAATATAAACGCAAAGACTTTAGGCCTAGGTTGGAATAATGTTAACGATGAGTTTCATTTTAATTCGCAGTTTAATAATTATACATGTCAAAAGATAAGCAAACGTTACATTATGTCAATTATATCGCAAATATTTGATCCATTAGGATTACTCAGCCCTGTTATCGTAACTGCCAAGGTCCTACTTCAAAGGCTGTGGTTATTAAAACTTGGTTGGGACGATGAGGTGCCCAGTGATGTCATGCAGGCCTGGTACCGGTTCGCAAACTCATTGCTTTTACTCGACACAATGCGGATTCCGCGACATGTTATTGGTAGTGATCCCGCTTATATAGAATTGCACATTTTTACAGACGCATCGGAGACGGCTTACGGCGCTTGTGTTTACGTCCGTACCGTCAACGTCAATTGCTCAGTCTCTGTTAAACTGTTGTGTTCAAAAAGCAAAGTCGCTCCTCTAAAACCCGTGAGCATACCGAGACTCGAGTTGTGTGGCGCTTTACTCGGAGCACGTCTATACAACAAGGTGCGTGAATCACTTCGTTGTCAATTTCGTAATGTCGTATTTTGGTGTGACTCCACGATAGTGTTAGGTTGGTTACGCATGGCACCTAGTGCATTAAAGTCGTTTGTTCAGAATAGGGTTGTCGAAATTCATGAATTGACAAAGGAAGCGTCATGGAGACATGTCAGCGGTAAGGAAAATCCGGCCGACTTAGTATCGCGAGGAGTTCGGTTAGAGGATCTTTCTTCCACCTGTTGGTGGGAAGGCCCTCCTTTCCTTAGTGAGTTCACCTATGATAGCACGAAGGTATGCTTAAACCAAATAGCACTAGATTCCTTACCTGAAGTAAAGGCAAAGAAGACATTTTCTTTATTAGCCGAGACAGATTCTTTAACATCATTTTTTCCTTTTCAAAGATTTTCAACATTTAATCGCATGAGACGAACCGGTGCATACATACTTCGTTTTGTTCATAATATGCGCTATAAAAATGATAGAAGGTGCGGTCCGCTTTCTATAGATGAATTGAAACACTCTGACATAATGCTAGTACAATTATCTCAATTAGAATCTTTCGCATCAGTTTATAATTTAATTTTAAATAATAAAGAATTAAAAGGTAAACATAATTTATTAAAATTAAATTTATTTATGGACACAGATAAAATTCTACGTGTCGGTGGACGTATAAAAAATTCAGAAAATTTCTCGTTTGATAAAAAACATCCAATATTAATTTCATCTAAACATTGGTTTTCAGTATTATTATTCCGTCATGAGCATAAACAGTTGCAACACGCCGGGCCGCAGGCGCTTCTGTACAATGTGCGTGAATCGTACTGGCCAGTAGGCGGCAGAAGCCTCGCTAGACAAGTAACTCACAACTGTGTTACCTGCAGAAGGTGGAAAGGTAGAACTTTAACTCCTCTTATGGGAAATTTACCCCAAGAACGGTTAACACCATCTTTTCCTTTTCTACGCTGCGGCGTCGATTACGCCGGTCCCTTCTTAATTCTGAACCGAAAGGGAAGGGGTTCAAGACTCGTCAAAGGTTACATATGTTTGTTTATTTGTTTTGTAACAAGAGCTGTTCATTTGGAACTTGTTAGTGACCTTTCCACGGATGCATATTTGTTGGCATTGAAAAGGTTTATTTCACGGCGCGGTAAACCTAGTGAAATCTACTCTGATAATGGTAGGAATTTTGTTGGCCTTATGAATGAATTTACAAAATTTATAAATAACTGTTCTCAAAAGATAATTGAATACGCAACAAGTCAAAATATAAAATTTAATTTTATTCCGCCTTATTCACCCCATTTTGGTGGTCTTTGGGAAGCCGGGGTAAAATCTTGTAAACACCACTTACATCGATCCCTAGGTAACTCGCATTTAACATTTGAAGAATTTAGTACGGTATTGACGCAAATAGAAGCTATCCTCAATTCCAGACCCTTAAGTCCTATGTCCTCAGATCCAAACGATTTTCTTCCCTTAAGTCCTGCCCACTTCTTGGTTGGCCGACCGCTGACGGCGCCTGCTAGCACCGATTTCATTGATGTTCCTACTATCAGACTCAATCGGTATCAGAGACTAGAACAGATTCGTCAACACTTTTGGGCAAGATGGGCGAAAGAATACGTCTCGGAGTTACAGACCAGAAATAAATGGAGGAACAATACGACTGATTTGAAACCAAATACTCTCGTCGTTGTGAAGGAGGATAATTCTACCCCTCTTAGATGGAGTTTGGGTCGCATAATTAAAACATTTCCTGGACGTGACGGCATTAGCAGGGTAGCAGATATCCACACAGCTTCGGGTGTTATACGACGCGCTTTCTCGAAGATCTGCCCTCTTCTTGACGTGGAAGAATCTACGTTGGAAGTGGAAGCTTCCAAGGCCGGGGGCATGTTAACGCCGTGAACGGAACGTAGGTTCCCACCACCGGCTATCACGCCATCGTCCACCAATGGGACAACGGCTAGATGACGTGATAGCCGTACAGCGAATCGCGGCGTCCAAGTTCATAAAACGCTTATTCATTGCATTCATGTACGCGAACTCCAACTATAGCTAATTGTATTGCTTAAAAATTAAATTTGTATGTATTTCAAATGCGCATATTACTACAAGAACCCCAAACACACTGTTTAGTGGGAGGTTCGGACCTAAACATATTACCTGTACGCGCTAAGTTTACTGTAATATGTGAAAAAAGGTATTTAATTCAATTGATTTTTATAGTAAAAATGTATCTAATCTGGAACAAGTAATAAATATATTTTTTTCAAGCTTGTTTTTTTGCTGACGCTACTACATGTTTGACGTCACGTCAACAGCAGCACACTTAGCGCGAACCGGTAATACAATTAAAAATAAAAATACCTGACTTAGGTGTCACGATGTCGAACGCACACTCGATCATTTCTCTCGGATGAAAGCCTTTCACTGTCCGCTCAGTTTCTCTATACACTTTGTCGACTACGTACCGACGCATGTACTTGGTTCCTGAGTATGCTGTATGCCTGAAAATAGGGAAATAAATATCCATAACAACATATTTATTATAGGGATCAAAAAGTATTGCTATAGTAGTATGTAAAGTGGTGAACGAGTATGATTCGATCGGGAAAGTAACATCGCCGTATGTATTTTTTCGTGAAGCAGTTCTTGCGTTTCGTTTGCAGATTGTAGTTACCTGCCATATGAGGCGATCATCTTAGTCCTCGGGAGTAGCAACACATCTGCAATTAAATCCTGATAGTATCTCTGTTCTATATGAAGTTGTTTTAGATATCCATAGGTAACGGTGATCACTTACGATCGGGTAAACTGCATGCTAGTTTGCTTTTTACTTTAAAAAAGTTATAATAATATATTTCTGCGGCAATCAGCGGTTACCGTTACCAGCCGTTATAAATTCCATGTCATAGAATTCATGTGCATGAGTAGCATTCCAGAATATCTAAGACTTTATACACAGATGCACGCAAGCACACACGCACATATAAACACACATACACACACACACACACACACACACACACACTCAGACGCGTGCGCACAGACTATTCGATATTTTGTAGCTACCAGTGTTATTTATAAATAAGAATATAATATTTACCGAATATGTATCTTTAATAGTGTAAAGTATAGTCATATCCGAACGTAAAGCTCGTGCACCTGTTTATTTGGTAAATAAAAATGATTCAAATAATTAAAATAATTTAAATAATTCAAAAGATTCAATAAATCATTGAATCTTTTGAATTATTGAATTACATGTATTACTGAAATAAGTTAGGCAACCTGGCAAACGGCAGCCTCAAGTCGTGCGGCAGGTGGCATACGGAACCCGATGACGTCATCACCTTAACTGCATTGGGGCACTGGTCCCAGCGAGATGACCTGGGAGTCAGCAGCGGCGGAGAGAACTCCGTAGCACCGTGGCTTTTGAACACCTGAAAAGATACAAAAAATACAGCTTTAAGTGTAGGGTACAACAACTTATTCTTCTTATAAGGCACCTTGCTCAAAAGGTCTAAACATTTTTGGATATTATAAACTGGAAAAAGGCCTAATGGCCTATAGGCTTAAAGGCCAACAATTTTTGGTATCTGGTTCTGACTGTGCTAAAAAATTCACGCGGAACACACATACACAGAATAGTTCAAAATATAAATAGCGATTATGAAATCCCGCGCGGTCAACATTGGTTTGACCTTCGGACTGATAATTAGTGAACTAAGGAGTTTAAGGAGCCATGGACAGGTGCCGCTTGGGAGAGACTGCCTTAACTGCCTTAAGACCTACTCCTACAACACAAGTTAAACCAACCTTGACAACATAGCCCTGTACAACGGTAATCATATCGAACTTGGGCTTCAGCCCTATGGTATATAAACTCCAATGAAAAGCCGTTGGCCAGCGCATGTTGCTTAAGTGGAATTTAGATTTGCTTCCACCCCATAAACGAAACCAACCAAAGCTAATAAAACCATGATAACGCAGTGCCGTGCCGTGGAAATCGCCCTCGTCTTCAGCCAACTATGGTACAAGCCGTTGGTTGATTCATGCATCATTATCTGCCATTAGACTTGCTCCCACCACATAAGCTGAACCAACCTTCACAACACAGTCCTGGATCGCGGCAATCGCCTCTGGCTTGGGCTTGAACTCCCACTATGGTACGTGAACACTTTCGTAGCGGACAGTCGTCAGTTAATCTATGCTGCATTAGCCATCATTAGAGTTGCTTCTACCACAAGAGTTGAACCAACCTTCACAACACAATCCTGGATCGCGGCTATCACCTCCGGCTTGGGCTTCAACCCGCTATGGTACGTGAACTCCTCAGCAGCGGACAGCCGCTGGTCCAGGCAGGCTGCAACCAGCCGCTGGTAGCCGCGGGAGCCCCGCTCGGCCAGCGTGTGGGACAGCAGCCCGGCCAGCGCGCCCTCGGGCACCGCCCGCGGTACGTGCTCGCTGCCGATAAGCTCCGCGCTGGTGGGGCGGAGGCTCGCGTCGTGGTCCAGCAACCATCTAGACAAATGGATATTTGTGTAAGAGTGTGCCGACATTAAATGTAAGAAACATAGTTTAAGAACCTGGTATATTACTAGCTAATTAACAATTTAATGAATGTGTCGTAAATTGATCTTTTATTTGCAATATTCAATACCTCATTTTTTTTATAAAAATGAAGCAGCAAACGAGCATACATTCCATCTGATGGTAAGTGGTTACTGCCGCCCATGGAAGTAGTCCACCCAAATGCGAAATATTAATTCAAATTAAAAAAATTACTTTACTTATAATTCTTCTTTCTATTCTTCGCGCGGAAGTAGCAAGAGCAGTTTACTTAATTCTCATTTACATAATGTACAAGTAACATGCATAAAAGACAAGATTGCAACACGAACTAAATATATAGCATAATGAAAACAACTCCATGTACGAACAGTAACCCGTACTAAGTCGAACTAACACCGCAGCCCGCTTAGTTTCGTTCGATACTTATAATAGTTCCGAAAATATATAACAGATGGCGCTAAAATAAATAAAGGCAAGCATCGCCACGCCAACAATCAGGTTTACCTGCGCCTATTGTTTCACATCAAAAGTCATAGATACGACTGGACAGTCT
>DWNE01004575.1:0-14988 GCA_018249875.1 Cecropterus toxeus
TTACCTTTCTCATCTGGTACCTCCGCAGGTGTCACCGGGCAAGCTCCACAAACATTCAGGTATTAAAAAGTACATAAAAGACTACTGAAAACTGAAAATTATATGCTTTAGAAAATAAGTTATGTCTTACGGCTCTGGGATCTTGGACTATTAGTATAGATATAGATAGATATTATTTTTACAGCGTTACTCTCCCAATTATTTTAAAACGAAAATGGAAATAGTATCAACAGTAATGATAATCAAATTCCCAATTACAATAATTTTACAACCTGAGAATTTATAGGTATACCTATCCAATATTTTATGATCTTCTGATATGCGTAAAATTTTTATAATAATTACCGCTCTGTTCAACATAATTTAATAACGTATCTACAGATACGTTATACGTATAAATATACGTTAAAAGTTCCTAATGAACTGAGCTATGAATATAGTTCATAAATAAAAAGTCTTGTATTTTAAGGCGAATGAGGTACGCGTCGAGTAATAAAAGGTTTTGTTTAATAGTCGATAATTGGAGAGGATAACATAATTTTTATTAGCATTGTCTCGGCTAGCCAATTGCGGTGATTACTACGAAATGTCACTTAATTTCAATATCTTTCAAAAACTTTTACGTTGCTCGATCTGAGCATTTTAAACTTTTTTCACAATTAAATCAAGTGAGAAGACGACCTATCTGATGGAAGGTAGTCATCGTCGTCTGTGGACATTTACAATACCAGAGGAGTCGCAAATGTATCGCTGGCTTTGAAGGGCTCTTTTCGCATCTTTCTTAAAAAGCCCCATGACGTAGCTTTCCACTAATAGTAGTTCATTCAAGATCTTGTATGTTTGAGACATAATCGTGCTAACTGAATCATCCAGTTGATTTGGAACGTTATTCTTCAGCGAAAAGTGTAGTGGAAGAAAGGTCACGTTCACACCACATAAAAAACCACAGAACAATCACTGTTGTGAAACCACTTGAATAATTATGCAGAGGGAGCCTATCAACCTCTGCAGACTAAAACTTAGTAATATAATGGTGTTAGACTTTTAATGATTTGTTTCCGTAAACTTCACAACCACACTTATACCTTTTCGCCTTATAACATCTGTGAAGAGCACTACTGTGTTGGGAAATAGACTTAGGTATAAGGGGACTTCCAAATTTAATATAGGCGTGTAATTATAGTTAGAGTTAATAATTTTGTCGATGTCTACAGGAGGAATACCGGTCACTTGCTTTGAATACGTAATTAAAGACTCTACATTATTGTTTTAACATTGAACTTTTGTTTCTATTAATAACCTTCATTCCTACTTTACCTGTTGTAACGAAATGAATCTAAAATCTGGTCACATAATTGCATATTTGAAAGTATGTTATGTGATATTAGTCTGCCTTATTGTCTGTCTAAAGCCGCAGCACGTATTCGCATTATTGTAGACATCACTCACTTCGTTCGTATTTAATTCGAGTCAAGACGAGCAATTAGTAGGGGAGTCTCGCCTGAGGTCAATAAATAAATAAATCTCAACGCTGCCGTTTTTTAAACATCTCGAGTTAATAACCATCGTAATTATGTGAGTTGGCATCGAAAACAAACCGCAATTTTGTGGTCGGCCTTAATGGTTATGGGTCAATTATAGGCGTTATAATAATAAGGTAGACTGATCTTTAGGTCAGTAATACTGTGCCGTGTTATTCATTAGTGTTATTATTTTAGGTAGATTCATCCGGGTTCGGTTGAATTGATTTCGGTTTTCCCAAAGAATGAATGGGAGTTAAGAACGTAGAAATTAGTGTAAGGTCGTCCTGACTCATGCCTACATTCCCCTCGTACATATGTTTATTCTGAATGGAAAAGTACTAATGACGTTATTGGGTGGTGTAAGGCTTAAATACCTAATTACATAAGACCCAAGAGGCTCAAGGGGTTTTTATATGAGGAATATTATTTACAAGCTTTTTTTTATTTATTTTTTTCAGATTGAAGTAGAAAATGACAATGCAGTTCATCTGATGGTAAGTAATCACTGCCGCCCATAGACATTCATTGACATCCGACAAGCTACTTCATATAGAACAGGGGTTCTATCTGAAGTCAGAATATAGAACAGGGGTTCTATCTGAAGTCCATCAGAGATAAGTTGCTACTTCCGAGGACTGGAATGATCGCCTTATGCATAAGTGAGCCGCCAACCACACCTTTCCAACGAAACGCAAGAACTGCTTCACGCTAGAAATAGGTGTGGCGGTGGTTCCTCTTCGGTTGAACTACACGATTCTACCACCCGGTCAATTCTTATTTAATTGCCTCTTACGACATTATCGGGAAGAGAGGGCGATGAATACGCCCTATATTAAATAGCGAAACCACACAACGCAATCTGCATCTACTTATTTACAGATTGTTTTTTATAAGTGGTTCGTTTGTTTTTTAGCGTTTTCATAGCTAAGATAAGTTTATCTTCCACAAGTAGAAAAGACCGGGAATGCGTTCCGCTACAAGAGTGACCGCTCATACGACCTCCTATGAGGTATCTTCTACTATAATAACGAGCGAAATTGATTGTTCTACGTGACCTCCGAAGCGCGGAACCGCGCTTTAAATATTGACATTAGACCTTTAGATGTTTAACTTTGCAGAGTGGTTGAGGTGTAAGTATATAAGTCGCAGGACTAATATATTTTAAGACCGAAGTGCTTTGAATTCGTGATTTTTTTATTTTGGAGAACAGAAGTAACGGAAGGTAATAAGCAAATGAAATACAAAGATTCATATCTTTGTATTAAATATAGTAAATAATTCTACCTAACACCGGGAACTCATAAATTGTTAAGCTTTTTTGGGTATAGTAAATAAATATCACGTATTTATTATAATGCATATTGAGATATGTTGAGAATAATTTCAGAAATACGAAAATAATCTTATAAAATGATTCATAGATACATAATCTTCTACAAGATACCTATACCTACCTATTTAAAATGTATGTACCTATATGGCGTACGAAGGTACCTAATGAAGTTTAGTTTTCAAGCATTGTTTTTTTTATATACATAAGTATTTAATCTTTTAGATTCCTAAAATTCATGTTAATGATATCGTGTGTGTAATGTTTTCCACGCATATAGTATTTCGCGATCGATATAAATTATTAAGATGATCTTATCGCCTGTGCATCTTGGTTCATGCACTGGCCGAAGCAAAATATAAGAATCGAATTAAACTCCACTGCCTGCCAGGAATCCTGATATGAAGGTAATGCGTATTGACTTCGAACTTTATATTTTGCAAAATAAAAGCGAGAAACAACAAATAAATGATATCGACAAAGTCCTGATTAGTGGTAAAAGCGCCATCTACTTATAATTTCTGCAACTTTTTACGCATCCCAGCATAGCACAAGTTTGAAACGTAGTTTACTTCTCTCATCTTAGATGTCGTTAGTTGTATCTATAACATCTTTGTAAAACTTAATATGTTTATATATTTGTTATTTACAACGTAGGTTCAAATAAATCTTTATAGAAGCTAAAATAAAAAAACCTTACACATTATAAACGTATATTTTATTATTACAGTTTATTCGCTTAACATCGCCATCTATGAAACAATTATTGAATCAAGATACTAACTTGGTTCGTATGCAACTTCAGTATTTTTCCTTGGTAATACAGATGTCATTAGGCATACCAATTTGTGTATGACTAATGACATCTTATTTTCTAGACCCAATAGTGCATAGCAACATAATTTAAAACGTACCCGTAAATACCATATAAGAAATGATAAAAATAACAACCCTTTACTGCTGTCCAGTCAACATGAACTTTCTCTAAAAGTCAAGATCTAAAAGCCTTCCTCAAGTATGTCAGCTAGGAAAAGGACCTTATAAAACCTTTACAAAAATGAAATAACAGTTAATATTTTTGTGGGTACAATTTTACTCGAATGATTTTGCAAAACCAGTAAGTAGCGACGAAGATTCGAATTCGGGCATTCGGAATGAAAAGTCGCAATTCACACTATTAGGCTACGTATCTTTTCAGTTATAAAAATCAATTTTATACGAAGGGTAGTATTTAAGTAGGTATTGATTATCATCACAATATGACTCAATCAATCAATTAATTGATCAATCAATTACCAGAAATGTATAGTTAGTTTGATAAGTTAATAAAACACCAAGATGATTTTAAAATAAAGATTTATGAAAAATTTCATCTTTTGAATCAAAGATCATAATTTAGACATGAAAATAATATCAATCGAGTTAAAGAGAATTTTAAACTAAGGCTTTGGCACTAAATAAGTTCGTACCTATATATTTTATTAAATTAGTTTAACCTTATTTACACGTAAAATGGTCCACCTCCTCCACACATGTATCACACTGAACAAAACAACAGTCCACCATCTTACATCTACACCGGGAACTCACTAATTGTTTTGACACCATATAACCTCTTCCACAACACAACGTTGCACAGTTGGGTCTATCCTTACACACCCTACCTGCCGTGCTGATACACAAATTTGGAGTTTTCTGCAAATACACTAACGTATTCTTACCGACTTCCATCCGTCGTCTTATTTTTGGCGTGATTGCCCTTTTAGTCGTATAATTCACGATCTTCTTCTTAATCGCGTGATGATAGTGCTTCTTCAACAACCCCATCGCTGAATTGAAAGGCCCTAACCGTTTCCAACAAGTCTTAGTGGTGCACGATCCAGAGAATCCGTGGCATTTGCAAACCTCTCTCATTTGCTCCCCTATAGAGTCTAAACCAACACCCACGTCTTGTTTCAATATCTCTGCGATCTGATCAGTTCCAGCATATTTTAGTTCTAGAAAATTCTTTGCTACTTTCTTTCCGTATCTGAAGTCATCGCCACAGCCATCGCTCTTCCATTGTGAGCTGACGTTTCTAAAGCTTCCAATACAGGAGCATTTGTATAGCTCCCCTGATGCACACCCCTTCGCCACCGCGTGTGTTATCGAGCCAGCGATCAGGGCATGTACAAAGGCAGTCTCTCTGAAGACTTTGTTGAATATGCTCCTTTTTGCTTTTCTATTAAAGATAAGGGAACAATTCCACCTGTCGTACTGAAAGGCCTCTTCGCAAGCAGTGATAGCTTGTACCTTGGCTGCTTTCAATACAGACACTAGGCCCGGTTCACGTTTACACATTTTAGATTGGCGGTTGGATGTCCGCATCAATTTGCATGGCCCTGGATGGATGCCATTAGACCTATCTCCAAACAGTGATTCCACTGTCTTTTGTAAAATTGGTTGAGACCTGTAAAAAAACATATTAATTTTAAAATATTTTACAATGATAACACACTACATGGAATGTTTTGGTTGTCCTTATTAATATTGATAATAATACGAATTTATTCCGCATCTGAATTTTCCTCGTTACCTAATTCCAATACTGAGGAGATTGGTAGGTACATAAAATGATTTAACCAAGTAGAGATGCAGTAGCATCTGCCTGCTAAATTATTCATGTGCAATGTTTATCAATACGCACAGCCAACCGTGTATCAACGGAATACGCCATCTGTTCAGTGAAGTTCAGCATATGGATCTAAGGGATGATGTGTGAGTATTATAACCTTCTAAAGGTTTCCGATCATTGAAATCTCTTAACAACAAATTAGATCTGTAAGTTTTATAACATTTAGTACGTACCCTTCAACATTTTTCGTGGCAATGATAGAAACAGTGAAGAACAACAAAAAAGTAAACACGCTATATCTAAACATTTTCAAAAAGAATCACATGATCACATATTATGTAAAGGCTTTACGAGTGTCATTCTGGAGTGCAATTTTCAAATGAGCTCATATGAAGACAAAGGCGCAGTCGATAAGAGATATGCTTATCAACGAGGGTGGGTCTTACCAAAAGTGGTGATGTTGAACTTAGAAATCAGTGTCCATACATGAGTCAATGCCATTGCAAACAAGTGTAGTCAATATGTAACTGCAGGTCTCGGAAAATATTACAAATGGAAAATAAAGCTTTGGAGCATAATAATGTTTAGGATATTGTTTTGTGGACCAAATGTTATGTGTATTTTCGTATAAGTTTTATACTTAAAAGTGGTCAATATTGTTAATTTAAAAACCATTAAGTATGCGGTTCGAAGTTAAGTAAGCAGATAAAGAAATAAAATGAAAAAACTTTTAAAGAACCTTTAAAAGATTTGATCTGATTTTCGTTACTATTGTGCATTATAGAAATGAGTTTTCATTTTAGCTAATTATGATATAGCACATGAAACATGAAACCTTCAGGGTTTATGTATTGTTTTGACCAGTGAATGTAGTTTTGAAGAAATCGAGTAGTTAACCCAGGGGGTTTTTAATTAATTACCTACTGCCCATGGACAAACATTATCAACTCCAGGAACATCACTGATGCAGTACGCCTTGATAATAGGAACCACCTCATTATAATCTTCAACTAGAACTGACCTACATTACACCGCTTTTATTAGGTAAGAACAATGACAATGATATCTCCAGGGTGATATGCGATGCCTATACGATCACATTTTCAGACAAGTTCTTAGAAAATAACAAGAACTAAGTTCAGCAGAATAACATTATTAAATTTTTGCCGGTAAACTTTTATATGAAGGGATCATCTTAGTCCTCGGGAGTAGCAACACATCTGTGATGCACTTCAGATAAAGGTTCTTTTCTGTATGAAGTTGCTTACAAGTGTGACACATTAATACACACATTTACATATTTAATGATTTTGTATACTGTGACGTTAATACGTCAGCCAAACTTTTTTCGAAATAACACATATAATTTACCTAAATAAAAAATAAGTTATTTTGATTTCAAATTAATATCTAGTTACATGAGTTCGTAATATAATCGGTTATGAATCAAATCAAATTTTAGCCAGGCAAATTGTAAGTTATTGCTAGGAAATTGCCTATAAAGTACGACCTTCGAACAATTTCATGGTAGTAAGCTTTCAATATTTGAAAGTAACATTTCTACAATTCATGATGTGACCGTGGTAACTAAGAGCCTAGAATAATTTGAATTTTACGGCAAAGGAGACTTTTGGCCTTATATTAAATAAACTCCATTAATAAACTATTATGGAATGTTTTATAATTGTGAACTGTAGGGGCTGAGATGAGAAGAAAAGAACTATAAAATGCATGTTTTAGAAGTGTATTGCCGAATGTAAATTAAAGGCATCGAAAAGAAGGCGAGCGGCGGGTTCGACAAGAAGATCATTATGACGGTGTCAAACATACGTCTGGATTCTTTCTCTAATAATTTCATTTTACGCGCTCCCCTCGCACGCCTATAAGCCTCAAAAAGAAGGTTTCTATCATTAACAATAATATCTTCCAAGTAAGAAACATCATAGTCTTAGTTCGTTGTTGGTAAGAACCCAATACTGTCCCACTTCTAGGCATATTTCTTTTAGTTTGGGCCGACTGCGGATTAATAGACTGTTCGCTTTTTCAAATGTTTAAAAGATTACTCCGGTGGATAGCTTATCTTGCGATGTTTTCCTTCGTCGTTCAAACAAATGAAAGTTAAATCTGCATAGTTTTAACTTACGTGCTTCTATTAATAAATTCATCAGGCTCAAACAGTAATCAGCCAATCACTTAAACAGAATATATTTCAGAAAAAATCAATTGTATCGGCTTGAAACAACCCTTATTGACACTGACAATATTATTTGCCTCGTATACATTGCCCTGAACAAACGGCCGCAGAAACCAACGGAGTGTTTACACCACAAGCGTGGGCATTTATTTGTTCATACAATATTTGCAGTCTGAGCTTTACCTTTGTACTTATATCTATAAGCGATTTAGAGGAAAAGCGGTTTATTTTTTTATATGAATGAAGTAGCAAACGAGCATGCAGTCCACCTGATGGTAAATGGCTACTGCTGCCCATGGACATCTGTAAGCAACCTCATATAGAATAGGGGTTTTATCCGAAGTTGCGTTGCTACTCCCGAGGACTGAGATGGTCGCCTCATATATAAGTGAGCCGATACGATATAGTAGAAAGTAGACAGACGTAACTTAGGCGTGTTTTTTTGGGAATTTAGATAGCAAAAGATATATAGGGGTCACTGACTAATTCGAGTGCCACAAAATACTCGGAACAAGCATCAATGGTTCTGCCCTACAATTGTCAGCATTTAACATTAAGAACAAATGTACGTATAGATCACACGCCACGAAATTTGTCATTTGTTCAACGCTGACATTTGCAGCGCACAACGAGTATATTGACGGAGCGGTAATAATCAAATATCTTGAAGAAATAGTGAGGACTAAGTTGTTGTACTAGATGTAGGTAAATGCCTCCCGTCGACAACCCATTATTGTCCCACTGCTACGCTCAGGTCTTCTCCCAGAGTGAGAGATTTAGGCTGTAAGTCCACCGTGCTGGCTAAATTCAAATTAGCAAACTTCACCAACCTTTAAGATTTTTTTTTAAAGAACTATCAGGTTTTTAGGTTTCCTCGCGATGTTTTTTCCTCTATACATAGTGAGAAATAATTTCTAATACACATGTATGTACTTAAGTCAGTGGTTCGTACTAGAGATTCGAACCTCGGACACCTGATTGAGAGGCCGATTTTTAACCATTCGGCCATCACTGCTCCTACCTTACCATATTCGTCAAACCGTTAGTGCGGTAGAGTCCATATCTTAAAATTAATTTCGTTCAAATAATATAACACAACACATATAAAGGGGTCATAGGGTTATGGGAGTTTGGGTTTAAAAGCATATTAGGTTATGGGATCATTGAATTAATGTTCATTGGACTTGATTTATGGGATTCAGCGTTGAAAGCTTGAATCATATAGTTTAATTGATTATAAGGTTTAATTTATTTCTGTATGGATACGATTCGATTAAATGAAGGTTGATTTAAGTTTGAATATAGTATTTTTGAGGTTAAATTGACCTCGGGTTCAAATTCTGCGTCCCTAAAATAGTATAATACATTAAAATACACTAGCTGCTTATATATCCACTATATGCTTATGCATTACCTAATTATTATTATCTTGTATGTGAAATATTCCCTGTGGACCATCAACTGGTTGTCTGGAAGAAATCGTTATACAATAAGACCGTTTACTGTGTCTTAAATTTTGTGTCTGCATTCTTTGTTGTCAATCGTTTGGATATACAAGAATAATGTTTATATTGTATTGTATTATATTGTATTTTACGGTATTATTTTGTAGCGTATAGTATAGTTTTGTATTGTAATTAACTTAATTTGACTGAGACTTATAGTATTTTTGTGGCTGTATCATCATCAGATATTTCTTCTCTGATATATACATATGCTTACCACTATTTTAAAAAGTGCCTACGTATTTCTTACTAAAATATACAATAACCAGTGTTTTCATTCCTTTTGGCGTGTGTTTTGAATCCGCAACAGAAGGACGCCGATCGATAGCATGCGGTGAACGCCACGTAAATGTCCTCTGATTCTGGACACAGATGTAATTTCAGACGAATCTATGCAATACCGTATGAACGGTATAAAACCTCCGCTTTAAGTTAAAGGACATGAAATAATAATCATTACTTATCCATATATTACTCTTAAAAGTAATCTGTTACCAATAGTTTGAATGTAGAAATTGGAAGCTTCTTCTTTACTTGCCCCTTTTTTGTAAGTTATTGAAAAGACTTCGACAAAATGACACGCGAGAACGCGAGAGTGTACAATTTCACGCAAAATATATTATACTATTATGATAAGTATCCGAAATTATAGTGATTTGGGTTGGATTGATATTAAATTTATCAAGCCATTGATTTATTGTAGAACATGGATCTTTTCCGGAAAGTCAAGTGTTTAACAAGAGATTGTACAAGCAGATCGTAGATTCATTTGTAACAGAATTTTGTATACTTCGTAAAAAGACACTTTGTAAGGAACAAATGATTAAACGGTGTCTCCTTTTTTTGTTCTTATGAAATCGATCGGGAAACATTCAAAAAGTACGGACGCCGTGGGAGCGACGTTAGGATTACGTGGGATTTTTATCGCACTAGTAACCTCCCCGGTGGCAGTCTTGGGCGCTGCGAAGAGAACTCCAGGATCTCCAAGGGAACACAACCGGAGACCTCTGAACGCATTGCTCCATCGGCCTGATCCCAGATGAATCTCCTAACATTACATAGTTACATACATTTTTTTTTCATCTACCGACATTGTTGGACCCCCTCCACCCTTGAAACGCTCTGGTTTCAAAAATTATATGCACCCTCGATTTTGTACTTTTCTTATTAACTATTAAAATACCTTAAATTCTCCTTCGCGTACTTTGAACTTTTGTCAACTTTTGAAATATTCGAAGTTCAACCTCCTAATTACGACAAAGACAATGAAATTCTGCTAATATAATTATTTGTGACTTGAAGTTTCAAAGTTACATTCATCTAACTTCGGAGACTTTATGATAATGGTCACCAAGTCTTTAGGGTAATATAATAATTTTTAATTAGTTTGTTTCTTATTGACACAATATGACTCAAGGAATAAAGGTATTTTAAAATAATAATAATTTTAAAAAGTTGCAAAGTGGTAGTTTCTTGAAATTCTCCAAAAGTTCTATAGCCAAATATACTGAATAACGATACTATTTATTTTCGTTAAATAATAGACATTCGTCATAAAATACAAAAAAAATATAAGACAACTATAAAATTATATTTGTACAATTTTTGTATTTTTAAACCTCAGTGAAAACAATGGCAATATAATTATTCAAAAACTTTCATTTCATGACCATTGAACTATTTCAGTTTCTGAGTGTAAGTACCTCTACACACGTAACAGAACCACATCACATAGCAGTGTATGTGTGAATAGATTTTAGTAGATGCGTTATAGTAACGACAAATGTGTATTAACCACGTGGTAGAACCAGTATAGTTCGTCCGGGGAGGTACCACTGCCACAAGCATTTCTAGCATGAAGCTTTGGGTTTCAGTGGAAGGATGTGGGTGCCGCTTAATTTATATATTGAGGTGATCCGGGAGTAGTAACGCGTCTGTGTTCGATTTTATATGATATTCATTACAGATGTTCATGGGCGGCAGTCGCTGCTCACCATCAGGTGGACTGCATGCTCGTTTAAAGACGCTTTCTATACTCGTAGCCCCACACTAGGATTTTCTCCTGTGTCGTGGGTGCCATGGACACACAAAGACGAATACACAAACACCCAGACCCAGAACAGAAATTTAAACTCATCATTCAGATGCCTGTCTGGCCGGGAATCGAATCCGGGATCCACTGCGCGTTAGATGGGTATGGTAACCGCTCGGCCACGCGGTCGTCGGTTTGCTACTTCATTCTGATAAAAAAATAAAATATACAAATATATACGATGGAGTAGTCAGCGTTCACATAGTTGTCGCTAAGGGTCTCGATGTGATCAGAATCGTCCTTATCATGGATTTGGATGACAAAATATGGTTCATTCGAATAAACTATGCATTCGAATACAAATTTGTACCCGGGATTGTAATAGCCGCAATGATAACCACATACTAAGCATTTTCCATATCGTCGATGACATGGATACACACAACGACAAATACACTAACACCCAAACCCAGAATATAAGTCTCAAATTATCAATTCACATTTGTCTGGCCGGGGATTGAACCAGGAACCCACTACATGTCACACCGGTATGGTCACCGCTCCGCCGTACGAATCATCAAATACGGGTAAAGATATGGTGTGGATTTGGTACGTGTGAATAGACATTTAGGTAAACAACAGCTGTTTGCTAACAAGCGATATGGCTTGCATGTTAAAATGGCATGCGCGTGGTCGTTACAGTACCTTGAAATACCGCTGTAAAATCTAAATTAAAATCTGTATGCTTTTATTATTTTGTTTTATAATTGTATAAAGTTAACTGTGTATTTTTAAGATTTAGATTTATAGTTAATACCTGCATAACAAGGCTTAGAAGTTACTACAAATGTTAATTTAGGAAACGTATTATTTTTTCTTGGTTCTCACTTGCATTGTGAACAGAAAACCCACTTTGTTAGTCTGTCTTTTTTGTCACATTTAACTTACAATATAATTATTACTTATTATTATCTAATGAAGAAAAGTTCTACTCAAGCAGGGCACTGCCGAATTTATGATAGTAAGGGAGATATACTTATATGCGGCGTTTCTTTTCTGGGTGACAGGGAAGTGTTGGCAGCGACTCCAGGATATATCGGATTTTCAACTAAAACCCCTTCTGTGGCCTACCTCAACGATTGCAGGGGACTCCGGGATCTACTATGGAACGCACAGGTGCCGCCTAACGCGGTGCCCTTAACGGGCTCATCTCTTGGGGGACGTGCAACTGTCCCTCTGCACCTTCCGGTGTCAGCGCCGACATACAGACACACATGCCGCCTTCCCTCTCGGGGTTACTGGCTGGGTGGTTCGAGCTCCCACTCTAACCGCCCGCAAGCCCAGAAGCCCTTGACTAGTCGCCTCTTACAACAGGCAAGGGATACCGTAGCCGTATTCTACTCTTCGGCTACAGGGAGAAAATCCACGACGATCCTACATAATCCTCGTGGGTTGTAATGCATCTGTGGTTAACCACAGATAAGACTCTGATCTTAAGGGGTTGATTACAGTCCATAAGCGGGAGTAGCCACTTACTACCAGGTAAAGTGCATGCTCGTTCGGTACTTTCATGTTATGAAAATAGTTATGAAAATCCATGAGATAGAGTTACTGGCCGTTGCTCGATGTCATTTAATTGCGATGTCTCAATATTGTCCAAACAGTCATTTGGACACAAAAGTTGAATTAAGCTGTGCATTTTTATATAAATTTCCATCTGCCCACGCAGTTGCACTGTGAAGCTGGGTTCTAGTTTGGTTGTGGTTACGTCAGAAGAGCAATTTATAATTAACGTTATTAAATGATAATCCGACCAATATAAATACGACACTATTACATAAGGAACGTAAACGTATTTGCAGCTATTTTTACATAGTTGCGTTCGCAAATCGGATTGTAGGGAAAGCGTAGTGACGTTGGATTTAAGCCGTTTACTGTTGCCTTCAACTTGTATTGCCTTGAAAATAGTTTATACGATTTACGTAATCACTACTCTGAATGTTTTATTAGAGATAGGCGTTAACGGATTACACAATGTTGGTATATAGGCTTAAAATCACTCAGCCTGTTCTATTTTTAAACAAATTAATAAAAACCGGCAGTACCTAATTTCAAAGACGAATCTAATCAAATTGTTATTTAACTGGGTCTTCGATAACAATCCCTATTAAGCCTACCGCATACATACATTTGTTATATCAATCAAATTGGATAAAGATAGTCGAGAATCGATTGTTAGTTGAATACACGTACACTTGGAACTGTCGGTCGTTTGTTAATACAATCCCTTAAACTTAGGAATTTAGCTTAGTGCTAGGTAACGCAGGTTTCCATGAACGCAATAACAGTAAAGACATAAATCTTCTAATATAAATTAAAATGTTTTAAAGCGAACATGTAAAATGAAAGGCTCAAACGAGGCAAAACGTAAAACCAATAAGCAAAGTTAGGGAGGGCGTCCCAACGAAGCATCACGGTACTCAAATCCTCCTTAATTTGTCAAGAAGAGACCCGTGGCCTGATTACATTAATGGCCGCCATTCAACCGGTAGGCCCGTGGCCCCAAAACAAAAGCAATATTTTTAGCCTACTTCTGCACAATACCTAGCTTATTATGTGAGCTGTAGAATGAGGCAAGGTTTCTTTTTTGAACAATTGAACGGAGAATAATGTATTGTATTTTCTAGACTTTTCTTAGAAATTGGTACTTGAGAAAAATGGAATTATTATTTTGCTGTTTCGAAGTAATTGCGACTTTAACCGACTTCCAAAAGGAGGTGGTTGTATGTTCAACTGTATGTATTTTTTTATGTATAATCACCGATTTCTCCGCCATTTGTGGACAGATCTTCGAAATTCTTTTTTTAAAGATCGTTTTGATATATGTGTCATGATTATTATGTGATATTATTGGACTTTATCATAAATTCTTATTACTTTGAAAATGTAAGGAACCGCTGAATCGGCCTCTTGTGGGCGCCGGAAACCTACAGAGGGGCAATGAAGGGCCCAGAGATAATTATGGGGAGGGAATATTGGCGCTTAGAGAGCGATAACTCATTTGTGTATTTCTAAATAGACCAAATGGAGTCGGCGGCATTAGCGATGTTTTGAAACCATTTTTATTTGCCAAGAACCTGTCGAGATTTGCCAAAAAAATTAATTCTAAACAGACCAAGAAACATTGAAATGTTTTTACCGAATGAATATATAAAGCATTGATTGAGACCGTGATCACCTAACAACTTTCTTAGCAACAGTATTAACATGAACATTGAAATTTGAATCTGTGGTAGCCCTTTTACTACATGAAAAATTTTAAGCAACATCATACGAAACAAACACGGAATATTCTATACAAAGTTCAAAATTGTATGGCATTAAACTTCACGAGGAAGTTAATCACCGGGGTTGTGTGCCAACGGCACATAAAGCTGGTGACAACATGTGGAATGAGGCTTTATAAAATTAAAGTAACAAACGAGCATGTGATATTCCACACAATAATAAGTGGTTACTGCCGCAGCTATCTATCATATGAGATATAATTATATTTGTTCGTATCTCTAATTTTTTTTTTATTAATATAAAGTAGCAAACGAGCAAGCAGCCCACCAGATGGTAATTGGTTACTGCCGCCCATGGACATTTGTACGCGACTTCATATAGAACAGAGGTTCTACATGAAGTCTAACACAGATACGTTGCTACTTCCGAGGACTGAGATGGTCGCCTCATATAAAAGTGAACCGGCAACCACACCCTTCCACCGAAACGCAAGAACTGCTTC
>DWNE01004576.1:0-14988 GCA_018249875.1 Cecropterus toxeus
GGAGTGGTTAGAAAGAGTAGGTATAGTTCAACCAGGATGTGCCAGGCGGTAGAACCAATGTAACTCGACCGGGGAAGTACCACCGCCACACCTATTTCTAGTGTGAAGCAGTTCTTGCGCTTCGGTGGAAGGGTGTGGTTGCCGGCACACTTTTATATGAGGCGACCATCTCAGTCCTCGGGAGTAGCAACGCGTCTGTGATAGACCTGTTCATATAGAACTGTTTCATATAGAACCCCTATAGAAGTTCTATATCAAGTTGCTTACAAATGTCCATGGGCGGCAGTAACCACTTACCATCAGATGGGCTGATTGCTCGTTTGCTACTTCATTATTATAATAAAAAAAAAAACAGGGAGGTTACGCCGCCATACCAATTTCTAAGTGAAGTAGTGTTAGCTTATTGAAGATTGAATTCAGTTAACACTTTTGTTCTATACGAAGTTACAGATATCCATGGGTAGCAGAGACCACTTACAATTTGCATGTGCGTTTACTAAATCTTTTAAAATGTGGATGTAAATGGTTTACTCCATAATAAAACTATTTATAATTATTTGATAAACGAGATTCGTTGTCGATGTTTTATCGTGTTTTCAGTTCTATTGATAACTCTGTATTGTCTTTAAACAGTAGAACAAATCTTGAGTTACAGTTATCAGTATCAGCCTTCTCCATCTGCGTTAGTTAACTGTAATTAACCTCGGCTTTATTTATTGCAGTTACTATTTCGGTTTATTCTCTAAGTAATTTACTACTTCGCCCTTGTATATTATTTGAATACGTTCCAGGAAAATATAATATTATGGAGCAGGAAGAGAATTAACCTCATATCGTGAAATAAGATCTATATGAATCACGTGACCATCAAGTTAATATTGTTAAGAATGGATTGATTTGTCATATGATACAACTTTTATATGAAAATTTATAGAAATGATCGTAGTAGATAGGTAAAAAACATCGAGCAACATAGCCATAGAACCATGGCTATGTTGCGACTTTTTTAATACCATTTATAAATGGGACCAAATGAAAAGGATTACATGTTTATTTTTCTCAACACATTTATTATATCCTGTGTTTTTTAAAATGGGAAGTTCTGAAACAAATATTATATTATAATCTGTATTAACAACACGAACTCTATCAAAAATATATTTACTGATTACAGTTGGAAATATTACTTGGATTAATATATTTCTTTTAGTTCTATGTTTAGTTTGTATTTTATGCCGATAGAACCCTTCGAAGTCCGACTTCCAACCTACCACTGATACATTTAACTAATAGCACTGTTCTGATCACAAAAGTCACATAACAAACAAAAACGTCTGTTAAGATTTATATTATAACAAACAAATCGACTTAAAGGGTGTTAAGAGTAGACTTTATAGTTTTAATGAATCTATCACAACGGGAAAGGACTTAATACTCCACGAGAACTTGAAATACGAGTGAAATTATTTCAAGAACTTGGACTTAGTGCTTAGTTTAGTACTTTATAACGGAGGCTTACTGTACTTAAAATCCATACATAACATAAATGGAGTTTCTCTATTTCTGTACATCGTGTATTGTCGATCTGACGACATTAAGATCGATCTCAATATTTATGTTATATTTGTATTTTGCCTGTCTGTGTATTTGAAATCACATCAAGGCAAAACTAATAAATTATTTTTTAAAGAACTAATTTATATATAGTTCGCTTTGTGAGATAACGTTTGGTCTTTATTTCATTAAAATCTATCAACTCTGTCAAAAGTTATTAAAACTAAATTATGTTATACTAGCTTTTTCCCGCGGCCCCACCCGCTTGGGTCATATCCATCCATCCATCATCCTTTTAAGGTCCATTGCTGGACATTGGCCTCCCCTAAACGGCGCCACTCCAACCGGTCCTGTGCCTTCTAAATCCAACGGTTTCCCGCTATTTTCTTTAGGTCATCGGTCCAGCTGGTATGGGGACGACCTGTGCTCCTTTGTGCTCTAGGCAGACGTGGTCGCCAGTCAAGGACCTTACTTTCCCATCGGTTATCGGTCCTTCGAGCGATGTGGCCAGCCCATTGCCACTTCAGCCTGCTAATTTTGAGAGCTATGTCGGTAACCTTAGTTTGTCTACGGATTTCATCGTTGCGAATCATGTCTCGTAGCGATGTTGGGTCATATACCATGTTAAAAAGAATGTTATGTGTTAGTCCAGGCCATGTTTCATCCAAATCCAATCAGTTGTTTTTCGTTAAAGAGTAAGAAACACACAGACTTTTGCATTTATAATATTAGTATTATTTTAAGAAAAGCTGAAATCACGGGGCATAGCTATTATAAGATATATCTTACGTTTATCCTCACAATAAACGGGGCCGTCCAGTCATTTTATGCTACAATACAGCCTGAGCATAAAACTTTCAAAGCCGAGGTACTAAACGGTGACAATTCTAACAAGTTGTTCGTCTTTATGACTGACTGTTCGTGAGAATAAACCAGGACGACAATTATCATATAATATTGCATAATTTGCATGAAATACGAACTTACAAGTTAAACAGTTGTAGTAAATAATTTATTTAGAATTGGTATTATTTTTTGGCACGTTTTATTATTAGAGGCAGTTTTTTTCTACAATGCAGGGAAATGCTTATTAATCACTAGCTGTGCCACGCAGTTTCACCCGCGTTTATTAGAGAACAATCTATTAAAAAGAAACAAACATAGCGTAATATTATATAGCCTAAAGCCTTCTACGATAAATTTACTATTCAACACAAAAATATTTTTTCAATTCGAACCAGTAGTTCCCGAGATTAGCGCGTTCAACCAAACAAACCCTACTGCTTACTAATATTAGTACAGAAGTATAGATAGAAAGAATATGTTTGTTTACACTCTTAGCTCACGCGGATTTTTTGCTATAGAGATTAATAAAAAGAAATACAAAACTGAAAGAGCTACATATCTCCAAATTAACCTGTCTGACTCGCCAAGGATCGAACCGGTAAACCTATGCACGTGATTGCATGTCGGTCCGCCTCGGTCTGTCATTATTCATGTGCTATGCACAAACATTTTTCTAAACAGTTTTAAAAATGTCGGAAATATGTTTTTTCAGTCGTCAAACCTCTAGGCATGTTCGTTGCATGAAAATAGCTCATTTGTCTCAATATTTCCCTCATACCGTAAACGAAGGTTTATTAATGGTTCCGCTACCCATATTTTGTTTACTTTACTTGACTTATGTTGTATTTATGAATGTAACGGTGACGAGTCATTCATTGAAGCCGTAGAAATAAGGGCATTGACATAATTATGAACCCGGAGAAATTACTGAAAAGGGCATTGACATTATTATTAATGTAGGGAAATTACGGAATTACAGTTTCATAGACTCTGTAATTCATTTAATTATTGAAGTGAAACTTCTTTATTGATGTATGAGAGAAATTTGCCGTCACATTTTAGTGTTATGCGTCACATTTTTCTGATACGCACCATATTTATTTGATTTAATTTCGAATCGTATTAGATTTGCATTCATCAGGAAACAAAAGTAATGCAAGAGTTCTGAAAATAACTTTAGTCTACTTACAGTTTGTAATAGTAGAGTTCTAATATGGTTATTGCTTGTAAAACAAAGGAAAAAACAATACTTATATTTTTTTATACCAGAAGTACGCCGTGGTTTCATTCGCGTTTTAAAAAAATAACATTTAATTGTGATCATTTTTGATAGAGGTCATCGGGTTATACTGATATAGATATTAAATGTTACCTTGGTACGGGATGTAAATATATTATCAATTCTTTAAATTATATTCAGTAGTTTTGGTTTAATACGATTCCAAACTCATAAAATTGTAGAATTTTTTATGATTACTTATTATTTTTCCTCCAAACTTTTTCTAATGAAATTTCATTTGCAATGTACAGTCACGCGGAAATATCATTTTAGGGTTCCGTACTCAAAGTTTAAAAACCCTAAAACCGGTCAAAAGAAACCCGGAAACGGACTACTATTAGGACTTCGCTGTCCGTCTCTCTGTCTCCAAACTGTATCTCACGAACCGGGATAGCCTAACATTTTCACAGATGATGTATTACTGTTGATGCTATTTCTGTTGATGCTATTTCTGTTGATGCTATTTCTGTATATATGTTGTATGTAAGGAGGGCTCACATACAACAAACATGATTTTTTTGCCGTTTTTTATAGATAATGATACGAAACCCTTACGCGAGTCCTCCTCGCACTCGGCCGGATTATTATATGTTAAAATTATTATCGACCCATAACACAACTTCAAGAAGCTCCAAATTCATTGAGTTTTTCGAACAAGAAGCATATCATAAAACACTAACTTAATTCCATTGGAATATTCGCAGCGTAGTCTATCGAACAAAGCCTAACCTTGTCACGTCAGATGCGATCGCCAATTGTAGTTTGTTCGCCATTGTCACGTTCCTCTCCGCTGACACGTGACACGTGATGGTGTTCTATTACGTGTTATGACACAACAGTTTACGCCGGATTAGCATAACTAAGATATGTGGAACATCTCTACGTATCTATATACTTTTATATGAGGGATGATGGGATATTCGCTTTTGATGTATGATACATGTAAAATTAATAAAAGTGAAGTACCCTTAGGTGGATTAAATATCTCTTTTAATTATAGCAAAAAACTGGATTAATTATGAAAATTCCTTATAATGAGATGATATTTGGGATTCAGTTTAAATAGGGTAAAAAAGGGTTTGCCCGCCTGTCATAGGGCTTTATTGACAGATACTTGATTTTTTTACTTTGTATATTATTACCATGGCAGCTGTAATGACAATTTTGTTAGATATGAACAATATAACAATTGAGGGTAGTCTTCACAGAAAACTGAAATTCTTGCCATTTTTCGGTTTTTCGATGGCTATATTGTACGTATTTATATTGAACTGTAATAGTTATCTAACTCTCGTAAACCCATTATTGTCAAACTGCTGGGCACGGGTCTTCTCTCAGAGTGAGAGAGTTTTAGGCCACAGTCCACCGCGCTGGCCACGTGCGAATTGGTAGACTTCACACAACTTTGAGAACTTTTTTTCATGAGAACTCTCAGATGTGCAGGTTTCCTTACGATGTTTTCCTTCACTGTAAAACAGTGGTAATTAAAGTCTAATACGCACATAATTTCAGAAAAATCAGTGGTGCGTGCCTGGGAATCGAATCCCGGATCCTCGATTGAGAGGACGAGTTTCAACCATTAGGCTATCACTGCTCATGCATGTTATCTAACTATCACGGTTCTATTTAAAGTATCTACTTTAAAAGTGATACAGGTGATATGAGAACCAATTAAAAATTAGTGCGGAACCCTGCGCACAATTTTGACTCGCATTAGATCAATTATTTTTGTTTTCAACTAATTAACCTGCAAACATAAATTATTCATAGAGTTCTAATTAAACCTGGAAATGAATATTCAATATATTCTAGGTCATCTCAATTCCATTTGCTTTATTGCAACGCCAACTAATTATTTATTACACCATTTGCTTGTAAACTACACCAAGTTTTATAACATAACAGCTTTATATAATTCACTAAAGCATTGTATGATATACATCAGTAGCCCGCAATGATGTACTGTAGATAATGATATAGAGTAGATACTACCTCTACCGGATAAGTACCGTCCATCAGAGGGAATGGCGTTGACGAGGAGGCATCTCTAGAGCAATCTCATGTCATTTTAGCGTAATGCTCCTCGCTCTATGCGGCTTGTTCTGCCATCGAATCGCGTTAATCGTACGTTAGAATTTTAGCTTGAATTTACTACGTGATGACTCGGGAAATGTAGTGTTTTTTATATATTGCTTGGTGTTAAGATATTGCATCATGTCAGGTTTGCGTTTAAAGCGAACGATAAAACGGAATCAAGTTTTCGAGGCAATATAGCTTAGTTACAGGAGTGGCAACGCTTTTCTGGTCGATTTTAGGCGTGATTTCTTTCTAGGAAGGACCAGGTTCTTTTCATGGTTATACGGTCTAACCATGTCAACAGATGCCGCGATGGTGCCACCAAAAACATATAACAAGAGGTGTTATCTTAAAAAGCTGAAATTCATATTATCGCAAAAGTCTTCAACCAAATAATCTTCCCCGAGTCAAGAGTCCGATAAATCTTTGTCGTGATAAATCCGCCTACAAGATCCTTAAGACGGGAATATTAAAGGAGAAAGGATGGTTCAGCAAGGTCAGAGTACGGCTACGGGGTGATTGCCATCTGATCTTCGCCCTCATTAATGAATCATGGCATGTGTTGGTCTAATAGCTCACGGTATGCTCGGGTGGCATCATTAACGAGCTTACTATTGGCCCATCGCGTGGTTTCATCTTTTTTGGAAAGCGTTGAAACTATCATGATTGATTGATTTTTTGATGTGATAACGTCTAATAAATTGATGAACGCCGGCTGCATGCACAAAAAAGTGTCACGTTCCGCCTCAGCCTGAGCGTGCAGGTGAGAGCGCGGTTTAGTTCCTTTGAATTCATACTTTACTGAAGTAGTAAACGAGCATGCAGTCCATCTGATAGTGAATGGCCACTGCCGCCCATGATCATCTGTAATCAACCCCAGATAAGATCAAAGGCTTATCTAAGGTTGGCCACAGATGCCACTCCAGAGGACTAAACTGAAACGCTTTGGAAAAGTATATTTCCCATACCATACCCCTCACACCAAAAGCAGCGCTTAACACTAATGTAATTAGGCAGATGTAGGTGTGGCGGTGGTATTTTCAGATGCCCACAGATGCGTTGCTACTTCCGAGCACTGAGATGGTCGCCTCATATATAAGTGAACCGGCAACCACACTCTTCCAGCGAAACGCAAGAACTGCTTCACGCTAGAAATAGGTGTTGCGGTGGTACCTGCCCGGTCGAACTACACTGGTTCTACCTGGTAAACTAGTTTTCTACTATTAATTTTTAACCGACTCCCTAATGATTATCTATTCGTTGTTTTTATTAACATTGCAACGGTAACTGAACTCTAGAAACATTTAATTCATTTCGCGCAAATCTAAAATACTTGTTCTTTACTCTTTACAATCTCTGTTTTCTATAATATCTAGTTACCATAGCAATTTCTCGAGACAATAGCGAGTCGTGCAAAGCTGACCACGACCGAAACCGGTTCTGAAGGCTAGTCTCGCCAAGTTATCCACGCGGAGTTGATAAGACCCACTTTCCCATGCACTTAAACTTTACACCGCTTAGCATCGTAAGTAATAAAGTTTTTAAATGTTAGCAGAAATGACCTTTGAGAACGGAGTTATATTTAGCAAGCGTATTTGCGTCACTGCCTGACAAGTGAAAAGTTTTGAAGTAGTTAATTAATACGGTTACGAATGGGTTATGTTTCGAGTTTAACTCAAGTTTATGCAGTTTAAATGACTAAGCTTGTTTGTTAAGTTGACTTTTGGGACATTTAAGAAAATTTACTGGAAACGGTCCTATGGCGAAATATTCAAGGTTTTCATTGTAGACAAAGCTTCCTTTGATAGATGTTAAACATCTCCGTGGAATGGTTTTTAAAAAATTTAAATAAAAGTTGTGTTTTATACTTTAGGATTATTACCTAAGATTACACATTAAGTAAGTAATTATTTTCAGATGAAAACGGATAATTAAAATGAAATGACACAGGACCCGGAGTTCTAATCCTGGACATACACTTGTGCTTTTCGTAATTATGTGCAATCATTAGTTGCTTTACGGTGAAGAACATTGCGAAGAAACCTACATACCAGATTTTTTTCCTGAAACTTTTCAAATATTTAATCGCACGTATAGGACTATTGACAAAACCTCATGGTAAACGTCATGGGGTGACAATAAGTACAGTAACAAACATCGCTAGATTATGTTAGGTTATATAAGAAGAGCCCAGGTGGTAGAACCATTGTAGTTCGACCGAAGTACCACCGCCACTCCTATTTCTTGCGTGAAGCAGTTCTTGCGTTTCGGCGGAAGGGTGTCGTTGCCGGCTCACTTATATACGAGGCGACCATCTTAGTCTTGAGGAGTAGCAACGCATCTTTGCTCGCCTTCAGATGGAACCCCTGTTCTATATAAAGTTGCTTAGGGCAGTAACCACTTACCATCAGGTGGACTGCATGATAGTTTGCTACTTCATATTTATAACAAAAGGCTAAGTTATGTTAGGTTATATAAGAGGAATGTGCAAGGTTCCATATGTAACGGTTGTAAGTTACAGTATCGAATAAAACCTTAGGCCCCTTAAACATCAGTCTGTTATACAAAGTACAGTTTATCAGCAAACTTTAGGTACAAGCTGACGCATAAGCCGTTATCCGATTACGAAAGTTGTCGCGTGAAATTCGATTCGTATTAAATCCTTACAAACGCGACGTGTCCCAAATTAAGCTGTTCAGTCTTTAAATATTTGTATAGATAGTAATATGAGTAATATTTTTTTATGTAACTGTATTCTAACCTAAACTATAGAATATAAAAACTAAAGAAAGACTTTTAAAAAATAACAAAATATAGAAACCGACTTCAATGAATAAATATATTTTGGTTTCTTACATACATCGTACATAGTGAAGACGATTCACTCTATCCACAACATTCAATGTATCAAACAAAAAAAAACATTCGAATTCAGAACCTCCTCTTTTTTGAAGTCGATTGAAAATAATTCAAATAGCTATTGAAAATACTTAACTAGTAGTCGGGCTTTTCCAAATTGTAACCCTCCAATATATTTACGTATTCCACGGATGATGTAATAAAATGACTAGCTTCTCTGTTGATGGTTAAGTTTAATGATTATATTTGTTAGAAGGAAGAAGTAAGATGAAAGATCATATGTATTTGTATCTGTATTGATACTAGAATAGTATTGTACCGGTTTCGGATACCTTTATGTGATTATTTCGGATTATCCGTTAGTTTCGGATACTTTCGATCATATTATTATGGAATTTAATGAAACGTAAAATAAAAATATGTAATAATTTGTTTAAATTTGTTTTATCATTTACTAGTACATTCACTGATATCCGTTATTATTATAGCAACTTAAACAACTTTAAGTTTTATTTAATAAAACAAAAAAACAAACACGTTTCGAAGCATATCCGAATTTATCCGAAACATTTATATCGGTAGCCGATAGTTTCGGTTCCCGATACATGGTCGTGATATCCAACTTCAAAAATCGTGATGTACATTTCCACTTTACAATACTCTATGACGCAGAAAGCAAATGTAAAACATTACACAGCGTTTAATAACATTGCCCATTACCGTTAACTATTAAAATGAACAATTTCACGCTTCGCTCACGATACCAACTCATTGAGAACAATTAGAAAAATGCAATAAAAACGAATGTCTTACGTAAACTCTTGAATGTTTATAGTTATTGCATGAGCGATTTCTATTATACGATTTTCTTTTTCGAATAATTCACTGCGTAGTGGTTATGCTCACGGGTGCGGGTTACTGGGTTCGGGGTTTGATCCTCGGCTAAGAATAAATATACAATTGAATGATATTCCTGTTCTATGTCAGGACGATTATATGTTTTTTTTTTACTAATGTTATGTGTAATGTGTAATCTCTTCAAAGAGGAAAGTTAGGAATATTATGAAATGTCCTTTAATTTTAATGACCATATTAAGAAACTACAAAAAATGCAATTAGAGGTTTTTATACAGGTTATATAATTAAATTAAGCAAATGAGCATGTACCCTGAAAACAGATATACAGAATACAAAAAAAGCCGTTACGGGGCGCCTTTCCGATGTGAAACATCGTGTTGGTACAAGTAATATGCATAAAAGATAAGATTGCGACAGGAACTAAATATATGAAAATAACGCCAACTACGAACAGTATCCCGCTCTAATTCGAAATAGCACCGCAACTTAGTTTTGTTCGATACTTAATAGTTCTGAAAGTATATCAGGTTGCGCAAAAATAAATAAAGACAAGCATAAATAAAGACAACCGGCGCCTATAGATGTTTCACATCAAGACTATTAAGTATAAAAAGCATAAAAGATATCACATTATTTGTTTGCAATACGTCAATGTGTTGTCCGCTCAATTGTACGTGAACCTTGAAAGTATATACTCTAATTGAATCTGTGTCACACACGCCGAACGTACCTCATTGAAGTGTTAATAGTAAATGCAAAATGTGGATATGAGGTGCGCAGGCGTCGGTCACCGCGGGTCGTCGACCTCGACGCTCAACCTTTGTAGTCGCAACGGGTTGCTTTGCGCGTGTCCACGGTACGTCTATTTACGACACGATTTTGATTTTTTTGTTCACCAGCGTGGTGAAGCAGTCAGAATACTGCTCAGACATCGAGGATTCCAGGTTTGATCTCCGGCCGGACAGACATGTGAATAATGAATTTAGATTTATGTTATGTCTGAGTGTTTGTGTATGCGTCTTTGTGTGTGTACAAGTCACTTATGACACATATGAAAAATCTTTTGTGGGCTTATGAACATCGAAAGTGTTATTATAATCCAAATGTTTTTCAAAATCTAGAAACCTTGACGGCGTAAATAAGTTATACATAATTCACCGGAAAAGGGAATTTAAGACGCCATTTTTTATGATAATTTAATATACGCTGTATCATTTCAACTACCAAGACAAATCTGTCGCTAGGTATATATTGCAAGAAAATAATGCCTTTTCGGCGACATCTCGTGCTAACGAAACGTACATACATATGTACATACATACACTCGAAATATATAAACTATCCAGCCCTATAGCTTACCTTTTGATGAAAATTTAGGGTACATACAATAGAATTTTATTAATATAAAATATAGAGTGAAGTCTGCAAACCAAGATTATGCTTCGGCTTTTTTAAATGTCATCTAAACAATAGAGGAATTATTAAAACTCACATAATTAAATCGCTATATATATTATATTATGTGGTTTGAATAGATTTTTTTGATTTATACATATTAAGTCAAAATGAAGTTTCACGTAATACTTTTATTGTTTCTATGTGAGGTTTTAGATTTCAACATCGGCTTGACCGTACCATCATAGCACCACGACTTAATACTGTACTACGACTCAAATCTTCACGACAAGTAAATATACTTTTTCTTGCAATATTGCATATCACAAGAAATCCAAAAGATACGGTCAAGTGCGAGCTGAATGCGTGCTCGAAGGTTTCCGTACCATCTTTAACAAAACGGCAAAGGAATCACGTTTGTTGTATGGGAGCCCACTTTACATATTTTTTATTCTTTTTTTAATATTTGTTGTCAAAGCGACAAAAGACATACATCATCTGTGAAAATTTCAAGTGTCTAGTTATTATTGTTCACGAGATACATCCTGGTGATAGAAAAACAGACAGACGGTCAGTAGAACATCGGAGTCTTAGTAATAGTGTTTCGTTTTTATCGTTTGGGTATGGAACCCTAAAAATGAAAAATTTTCATATTTCTGCTCGAACCACTTGTGAATAATGAAGAACACAAGCGTCTCACGGGGAGTTGGTTTAGATTAGGGTAGATTGGGTCGTCTCAAGTGTCAAATAACGTTATTCTCGATTTGTAGGACAAGTATGAAGTTTATTTACTCTGGGTACTTACTTTAAAGCTATTCAATATGTTAGAGCGGTTAAATATAAACATTTTTGGTCTTGTTAAGCTCTTTTGATTTAAAAATTATAAACAACTTTTTTCTTATAATATTGGTAAGTGGTTGCCCTTGGACAGTACTCAACAGAACTGTAAGAAACTTGATAGAACAGGGGTTCTATGTTAAATCAGAGTTGCATTGCTACTCTCTATGAATAAGTTAGGTGCGCCGGTTACTACACCATTCCACCATAACGCAAGAACTACTACACGCTAGAAATAGACATGGCACTGACTCAGTTGAACCATGTTCGTTTTACCAACCTTTTTTTATCACATTGAAGGAGCAAACAAGCTTTTAGTCCACCTAATGGTAAGTAGCCGCTGCCGCCCATGGACATCAGCAAGCAACTTCATATAGAACAGGTGTTCTATCTAAAGTCGACAACCACACCCTTCCACGGCAAGAACTGCTTCACGCTAGAAATAGTTATGGCAGTGGTATCTCTCCGATCGAACTACACTAGTTCTACCACTTACAACCTTACAAAACACACTTCATTAGCCATTGAAATGTGTACTATTACATTTACTTTCGGAGTATATTATGATGACACAGAAACAAAAAAAACAGAGTATGTGTCCTATACTATGCGTGAAATACCTAAATATACTCCTATTCTATGTTTACTATTGTAAAATATTCATATACTAAAATTTCTATAGAAATAACAGATAATAAAAAAGAGTTTCTATATCCCAATATTGATGACAGTAATTCATACATTTCTCGTAAACAAAGTGCGTAAACTAACACTGAACTATTAAATAACATGTGGTACATAATCTATTCTTGTTACGTAACTGTCCAGCCAGCGTTGTGCAATGGGTGGACGCTTCAAGATGAAGATTACGCTATGTTAATGTCCGTATTCATTCAGTGTCTGCATAAGGCCAATACTAGACTAACGACTTTATATGTTTATAGCCAAAAATGGCTATATGTGTAGGCAACTTGATAAGTGAAACTGAAATGTTACATATCTAAGACAACTATGAAGAATGATTTTAGATTTAATCCTAGACCTAATTCTTAGACTTTTTTATAAGAATAAAGTAGCAAACGAGCGTGCAGTGCACCTGATGGTAAGTGGTTATTGCCTTCCATCGACATCTGTGAGCAATTTAATATAGAACAGGGATTCTATCTGAAGTCGATTCCAGATGTGTTGGTACTCCCGAGGACTAAGATGGTCGCCTCATATATAAGTGAGCCGGATATTATAATAACACGAAAATTTTGTCTACTAATTTAAGATATTATAAAAATGCACAAAACTCTATCAGTACACTTAATTTTAGGTAGCAAGTGAAATATACATCTAACGGCATGAATTAAACTTTATTTTTAAATTGTCACAGAACAAGTATTTTAGTTATACTCAATGCAACTAACACTCAACTTGATCAATGATCCCTCATCTCAAAAATATCTTGTAACAATATAAGTACAAAAATACGTTCCACAAACTTTGACACGAACTCGTGATTCACCGACAACTTTTTGTCGCTGATGACCGCCGACAAAAAATCCGGTCGTGCGGTCCGGACCTAACCTTTGAATAATGGAGACGCTGCCCGCATGGTGTCACGGTCACATGCGATAACGCGCTCGGAATTTTTTATACCTCACCTCAAAACCCTCGATTCACAAACCTATTGACTTCACATCCTCGTCATTACTATTTTTTGTAGTTCCATAACGGACTGTGCGACGGACTTAACGTTTTCTACGCTTAGCCTCAAAAGTATGAATTTCCCTTGAATCGTCAGTACCAGGAAAACATAAAGACGAATACACAAACACACAGACCCAGAACAGAAATCTAAATTCACCCAGATATGTGTAGTGGGGGATTGAAGCCGGAATCCACTGGGTGTTAGAACGATGTCAACATTATCATTTCAATGAAATGTTACGGTGGCATTTCGTCTTTCATTTACATCCATCCACTCTATCAAGTGTATTAAAATTTAAAGCTACGATACAGGTTTTTTTAAAGGCAGATGAAATCTCGGGACACGCCTATTTTCCGACCAAAATATATAAACAAAAAATATAGCTATCCATGCCTAATGTAGTATATAAAATTTTATGTAACAGCGAAATCGAACCCCGTATTACTTGTATCGTATATGTTACGGACTATAAAAGTTTATGTTTGTGCAGCTTTGAAATCTGAAGTATGTAGATGACGCCTCCTCGTAATAAATTGTATGAAGAATCGTTTTTCAACAATATGGTAGGTTCAAAAATTGTATCAGGTACCAACGCCGCACCTATTTCTGCCTGATATCAATCATATATCAAATATCAGATATATGTCCTCGTCGGAAGGCTCTGGTAATGAAGACATTCTTATCCGAGGCATTCCAACTTAGTCGTCTACGCTTCGTGGACATTTTGGCCTCATTTGGTTTAGTCCATATTATAATTTTTTTCCACAAAAAGTCGTAAATGACTTCGCAATCCTTTGCACGATAATAAATGCATAGCTGAAATAATACCGATAAACTTATGATCTAACACTAAAACTATATCCAAAGGTTTCCATAACAGCGTCTAAATATGACGACATAACCGAACGACAGAACATTCTACATTTTATATATTCTTAGCTTATCCACTCGTATTACTCCTAAGTCCTTAACTAATTTTATTGAGTCTGAGATTCTATTAAGTTTTATTGTCTTTTAGACGTCTAGAACTTAATGTGTCTGCCAAATCAATAAGGGTATTGTACTCAGGATTAATGTATTGTAAAATTTATTGTAGTCAGCAAATAATGGCTTTTAACGATATTTTCATGATTAACGATTACCAATTTAGTTCTGTAATAGATTTTCCTGCGTATCTATACGTATCATGCATGAAGACTGTAGAGTATTATACATTACAAACAAGTAACATCGTTAAAAATATTAAAATAAAAAACTGCTTATAACGAAATTTATGTTTATAATGATAATTACTCGTACATATTTAATTTAACGCTTATATATTGTTTTTGCCAAAAAAGTCTATAGTAAAGTAAGTACAGTATTTATATTTTTAAATAGGTCTATTTACTAGCTTTCATTTGATACCCATATTGTCGTAATAGTAAAAAAAATCGTCCCTCCCCTCCCTTTTTCCTTAATTTCCAGGCGCCATTTTTTGAAATGATATAGCCTGTGTCACTTTCCAAACTGAGACGATTTTAATGATATATCATACGTCACAATCCGTCAAACCGGTTAGCGCGTGCCAAAAAATGGACACACATAC
>DWNE01004577.1:0-14988 GCA_018249875.1 Cecropterus toxeus
ATTTTTTAATAACATAATGCTAGGAAATATGATTTAGGAACAAGGCACCTGGCCCGGGCATCAGGAAGCGTAAAAATCTGATTATTTTAAAATTGCTTTCATTATTTTTCTTACAAAAAAAGAGTGCTACATATACAGATGCTATTTAATTAAATATTAAAGATACTCTACGTACATTGTAGACTCTCTTCAATTTGTGATAATGTTATAATTAAAATTATATATTTTACCAATACTTTTTTCTTGTTAGGCATTACTATTAAGTTTAATAATTGTAATTTATGGAAAATCATTCGTGGAAAATCAATAAGTAATTTGACTTTATTTTTGTCAAATTCTGATAGATGTCGCTTTATCCAGTTAACTAATTAACTTTCGATTTCAGGCAGCTTTTCGCGTCAAACGACATTTTTCTTTCGTGGAAATTAAAAAATTTGTAATAACGGATTTTCGTGACTTGGATTATTTATTATGAGTATTTAACTGCGTTAATAATAACAGTTTAATTACAAGTAAATAATAACATAGGCATTTTTATAAAACCAGTGATAGTAGGTAGATCGAAAACTGATCGAGGGCTTTCTTTGCGTGTATCTTACTTCTTTCTCTAACTCTTATGACTTCGTTTCACAATTCAAGATGATTGATCTATTTTTGCCCTTCCGTTCGTTTCTAAAATTCGAAAATGTTTGTACTGATAACAATGTATTCCGTATGCATTACAAGGCGACTGTGATAATGTTGCTGGTATTCACTTTGCTGGTTACCTCGAAGCAATTCTTCGGCGAGCCCATCCACTGCATGAGCGAAAGCGACAAGGATAATGATAAAGAAGCCATTAACAGCTACTGCTGGATTTACGGCACTTATACATTGAAAAGCAGAACTGTAGGTTTGTAACTTTATATGTATACTATATCAAAGTAGCATTCAGCGTAATCAGTTGCAAGAACGTCCAATGGGTTTATAAATCTGAATGCGTCCCTTGTTTTAGACGTCCAGTCATCCAGTATATTTTTATTTAGTATTTTGCTAATTGTTATCCTTACCAAACCTTTTAAGAAACTGTAAAGAAACTCAGGATACGATAATATAAAAACTCGCAAACTGACTATCCACATTTTTTTTATCCAATGGCGTTAGTAGTAGCAAAGGGTGCAATCTGATAGGAGTAGGTTATTATATAATGAAATAGAAAACAAGCATGCAGTTTATGTCACGTGAAGTGGTAGCTTCAATCCTTTCAGAACTATGATCAACCCCTTTGGACTGCTCCCTACAGTTGATCAGAGGCATGTTACTAAGTTGTGCATCCTGAAAACTAAGTTAAAATACCTCGAATATGTCTCATCTGATAAAATCGTCAAAATGTCTGATTTTTTTTGTATCACTTAATTATTTCTTGTGTCTTCTTACTTCTTTGTCTGTTTTCAGGTATTGAAGGCAGGGATATGGCTTACTTAGGAGTGGGCCCAGAGAGAATAGAAGACGAGCAGCCAGTCAAGCAAACTTATTACCAATGGGTGTGTTTTGTGCTGTTAGGCCAGTCAGTGATGTTTTACACTCCTCGGTACCTCTGGAAGATCTGGGAGGGGGGACGACTGAAGGCACTAGCATCTGATTTAGGTAAGACTAGAACTCAATACAGTGTGTAACATTTAGATTTTAAATGGTAGTAATATTTTAAGTTTTTATATTTTTATTTCACAAGTCATTCAATTTGGGCTACGTTTATTGCCCGCTGACTTACATATCTTATCAGTTTAGTCCTGAAGAGTGGCAATCCTTCTATATTTGACGATAGGCAGAACTTTTTTCATATGGACTTGGTCAAAGATGTCTCTGGGTAGACATAACATGGACTGTATGCTTTCTTGCTACTTAAATCAACAAGAAACAATTAAGATTGTAAATCAATTGCACAATATCCTCCATAAACTATCTATACTAAACTATCTTATTTATAGTCACCTGTTGTCTTTTTTCTCACTTCATTTTTTCTTGGCAAGTGGTTTAGTTTTTTTTTTGTGGTTACTGCTGCCCATTGGACTTATGTAAGCAACTTCATATAGAACAGTGCGTTGCTACTCCCGAGGACTGAGATGGTCGCCTCATATAAAAGTAAGCCGGCAACCACACATTCCACCGAAACGCAAGAACTGCTTCACGCTAGAAATATTTAAGTTAATTTGATTTTTAAATAAAATATTTATAATTCCAGCTAGTCCATTGATAACAAAGGATTGGTTGGAGTACAGACGTAGCGAGCTTGTGTCTTACTTGAGTTACACTAACATTAACACTCACAACATGTATGCAGTGAGATATGCCTTCTGTGAAGTTCTCAATCTTATTAATGTGGTAAGTATTTTGTAATTTGCAATAGGTGCTTACAATGAAACATCGACTCCTATATATATATAACAGCAAAAGGGTATTCACTTCCGACTAGTTATCCCAGGGCCTAAACTACAAATTTTATGGTATGGACATTGACTGAGAACAGGTGTTTATATGATGTTGCAGACAACAACTAGGCCATATGAGCGTTTGCTCAAATTTATTAATTTCATTAAACAAACGGTGGTGATAGGAACTAAAATTATTTGTTATTCATGCTAATTCTTTAAAAATAATACCAATGCAATGCTTTACCCTATATAAACACATAACAATATTGTAGAATGCATAAATACAGGTGTAGCTTTAATTAAAAAGTATATAAAATGAATATGAAAAAAGAATAAAAATAAAGGGAATAGAGGAAGAAAAGTTGCAAGTATATAATGTATAGATTATCATATCACTGGTGGAGTCGTGCAATAATATAAATATTCTAAACATATATTACTAAAAATTTCAGATTGGACAGATGTATTTGCTAGATTTATTCCTGGCTGGAGCATTTCGGAACTATGGCGCCGCCGTCGCTGCCTTCACTCATACTCCCAGGGTACCTTCAGACTTTATCAACTATGCCTCAGTAAATCCGATGGATCAGTATTTCCCTAAATTGACTAAATGCTGGCTCAGAACGTATGGACCATCTGGCTCCATACAGATAAAAGACAGACTCTGTGTTTTGCCTCTAAACATTGTCAATGAGAAGATTTTTGTTATACTCTGGTTCTGGTTGATTTTCTTAGGCCTGCTTTCCACTTTAGCAGTTCTTTTCCGAATTATTGTCTTTGCTTTACCGCCTGTTAGAACCTTAATCCTAATGGGGCAGTTGAGATATGTGAAGAGGCGTGTGGTATCAAAAATTGTGAAACGCTTTGGATTTGGTGATTGGTTCATACTTTACTTGCTGGGCAAGAATATGAACCCACTTATCTATAAAGATTTGATTTTAGAACTATCTAAGGAGCTGGAATCCAAATCGGTTACGATTTAATCAGACAAATTTAATATTATTCAAATTGTTCAGTCATGGCATATGTGGCAGGGTATTTCATAGACTTAAAGTATAGATTATATAATAAGACTGATTTTATTATATTTAGGAAAATGATTATTAATTACAAGTAATACATAATTATTCATTTCATTTCCTAAACTGTTGTCTGCTAACAAAGTTAAATTCATTAGACAGATCATAAGTTTCTTTTTTTGTGCTATCTTGTTTGATAAGTTGATTGAAAAACAGAGGCCTATATTTCTTAATTAGTAGTTAAGCCTATTAAAGGATAGCAAATTGTATAGCCATATGCCATATTTTTCTTTATTTCATTTAATTAAAAACTCAATCATTAAGAGGGTTTTATGCAACAGCATAACTTATTTTTGGTTCCTTTGTTAAAATTCTGCAATTTATTGGCACTTGTTAACTTAGTAATTGTTACATTGATTTGTAAGTTGTACCAAGTGATCTCAATAAAGTTAATTTTAATATTCAATTTTATTTTTATTACCAATTTAGAGTAAACATAAACCTGACTACTAATACTGAAATTTGCAGTGAGATATTTTGTTTTTATAATAATTTACTTATTTAATATTTCCGGGGAGTTTTTGTCAACGTAGTAACATAAAAGTAATATATATTTTAGTAATGGTCTATTACTAGCGTTCAAATTTAAGAATAAATCCCTTCTTTTCTCCATGTCGTTTTTTAAAATTATATACTCAATATGTCACAATGATGCAAACTCAGTCAATTCTAATTTTATGTCCAGCTCTGGGTTGTAGTGCGTGCCAAAGAATATGTATATGTACACTTCGAAAAACAGTGATTTTAGGATGCTTATTATTATAACTATTGTATCTCTGTAGACTAGTTTGAATACTAATGCATCCATTTTGACCTTAGTCAAAGATACAAAACTATAAAAGCAGATAGTCTAGTAAAATGCTTTTATTTAGGTACATCTTTGTTAATGTAAACAAAAAATATGTGCTCGTAATTTTTTTATTTCCATTATACCTAGAGTTTAACAAAAATCGGTAAGATCTTGTCAATAGTGGACAGTTAAGTTTGCTATTCTTGTGTTAATGCCTTAAATACTGGCTAAAACTTATTTCAAAATTATTTTTATACATGACAATACAACAAGAACCTATCCCGAGCACCCTCTACAGCCACAATGCACACATTCCACAATCCGACCTTCCTCCAACTTACTCTTGGGCACTCTGCAAATGCAATTTGTCGCGAAATTCGTATCTCTAGTTTGTATACATCTCAAACAGCATAAATTTTCATATCCTGTCTTCTTCCATTTCGCTATTAGGTTTGCGTCAGCAATTTTTTCATCCAAACAGTACTGATATAGCTCTCTACTGATTGCCTTGCGTCTGTAGAAGAGATCATATATGTAGCGAGATTTCTGATGGTGGATTTTAAATATTGGCCAAAGTGATTCCTGCTTGCGTTTCCCTTCGTGTGGCTCTGTCTCAGCTGGAATATTAAATAATGAAAATATTATTGGTTCAATTCATAAATTATGGTAGACAATGGTTAAAAGGTGGAGGATTTATCAGAAGAAGCAGCATTAAAACACCTTTTTTTGCCTTGACAACAAAATAGACCTGTTGTTATGGTATGGCAATTTTTTGTTTTATTAGACTGAAGTAGCAAACGAGCATGCAGTCCATCTGATGGTAAGTGGTTACTGCCACCCATGGACATCTGTAAAAAACATCATATAGAACAGGGGTTCTATCTGAATTAGATCACAGATGCGTTGCTGCTCCCGAGGTCTAAGATGGTTGCCTCATATATAAGTGAATTGGCAACACAACCTTTCAGCGAAGTGCAAGAACGGGTTCACACTAGAAATAGATGTGGCGGTGATACTTCCCTGGTCGAACTACATTGGTTCTACCACTTGATAAAACGGTAATGAAGATGAGATTGAGGTGTACTGACGTAGTTTTGAGTGGTGGTAATACTGTCACTAACTTCATGTAGGACTCCAATGATACTAAGATTGATTTGGTGGTTGCGGCAGATGCTATTTACCATCAAGTGTACTACATGCTTATTTACTATATCTATAATAAAATTAAAAAACATATGCAGGCTTAATTGTAAATTGAATAATAGTAGATAAGTATAGCCACCAATTATTGAAAAGTGATTACGTTACAAATATATTGTGATAAATTAGAAAATGATTAGAATAATATCCACATGTTCAAATAATTTCAATGCCTTTATCAATTTCATTATATGATATTAGATCATCACAAGGGTTTAAATAATTTTATATCAAAACCAGATATTAATAAGCCAGTCACCTGAAGTTGCTCATAGTTACGTTACTACACTATAAAATTAAGCAGAAAAGCTCACACATAAATAAATTTGCACAAACAAACTCGATAATCAATTCATAACTCTGTCTAGCAGTACCTCATGTTACCTAGGTTAGTTAGGTAGAAATGCTTCTTGAAATAAGATAAAATATTCTGGACATCTAGACAACATCCACTAGCTTTTGTTTTGTTACTGTATATACACTAAAGTAAACAAACTACTGTGATAATAAAAAAGTTAAGGTCAAATTATCCCAATAGTTTTTGTTTCACATTTGCACCAACCTTCTCGCATTTTCTGCTCCAATTCCTCCAATGTCGGTTCTATCAGCTCCCATCCTTCGGGTGGCGATTTACGACTTCTTCGAACTTTTGGCATTGCAAATTTCTCTCTTTACACAAAAACTAACATAAATGAAATTGTATAGATTACCACTGAATTTGATATGGTATAAAATTATTATTTTCCCACAAAGCAATAAATTTGACCGACTTTATAAACTAAACCTCTGTCACTGTCACAATTAATCAACTGTCAACTCATCTCATTGTGTTTTTAATTTTACCGAGTTCACAGACTATTTAAATCAAGTCACCAGAAAGTCTCAGAGCACAGTTTATAAATAATATTTGAATAATATGGCGATCGGAATTTAAAAATAAAAAGCACGTGATTTATCTGTTTTTTCGATATATAGCTGAGTATAGATTCGGAAAAGATGGCCGCGAATTAATTAAGTTAGGCCTGAAGGCGTAAGCCAAAGCCGTAAATACATTTTAAATAATAGCCGAGTAAAAAAACTAAAAGTGAAATGGCAGGAAAAATACTCTAGTAATTTAAACAGCAGAAATTTAATACATTTTTTATTTATTTATAGGTATTATATTCATTACCGTTTTGAAAATGTGCCTTCCGAAGATATAAAAAATATGGTCTGTGTATTTCTATTTACTTCAATAAAATAACTTTATTATTTCTTATTCTTTAAAATAACAAGGGAGAAAGTGCTAAGGCCTTAATTTTATATCTAAATGATGTTTTAATCGTCTTCATCCGATACTACTACAAATTATATTAAGGTAGGATGTATCATCAAAGTACGCTGTTTAAATATTTCAAAATCAGATATAATCAGAAAATCGGCACATGTTTATTTAAATTTAAATGAGATATAAAGTGAAAGTCAATCAAACATGTACATGAAAGTTTGCTCATTGAATTCAATCAGGCGTTTTATTATTGATATTATGCAGGTAGTTTCTTGACTTATATTACTTAAATTATATTATGAGGAGTTCTTTTCTAATCGTATGCATATTTGTAATATCTGTTTTAAAATGTATCGAATAAAGTGCAACATAATGACCATTCTGATACTTAGAAAGTATTTGCGTGAATTTAAAACTATGTATACAAATAAATAAAAATACGTATTTGTAATCAATCAATCATTGGACATTTTAGAGCCGCTGGTGCATAAACGCGTAGGCCTGCCGTATTGAGGTTATCTGCTTAGTCTCTGCACCTGGTATTTGTATTGGTGCGATAGTTGGTGTTGATGTCATATAAAGACGCTGCTGCCCATCCTGAATTTCAACCACAGTTATCTGTAAAAAAAAAGTAGTTAAAGTAGTCTTACGTATCACTTAACTAAACTTACTTTTTGCCAGGTTCCATCCTGCAAGTATCCTACCAATCATCCAGACTAAAATCTTAATCCGTGTAGCCTAATAATCATGGCATACGGAGCCCAGGCTTTTAATTTTAGTCTCTAGCTGAACTATATTTTATGTTATACTAATAAATATCTGTTTATAACATTTAATATATTTGGAGGTCCAAGGCCACCGACATAGCTAGTGCCTAGTTAACTCTGACAGAATTTGCAAATTCTGTAGTACGTAAGCACACACTTGGGTTTAGTAAATTCACGTGAAATTTGTTAAGCTTCGATTAAATTAAATCCTAGTACCGTCTTACTATTAGAGTAACTTAAAATTAAAAGTGATCATAAACAAGCTACATTCGATCGATTGGCAAATATGAAATAGCTATTTTCAATGACCGTCACAACATTTACCTGTGTGGCGTGTATGAATAACGGGGCTACCTACCTATATAGCATTGAACGTATGAGTTTGCATCGTCCCTCTCGCGGGAGTCATTCGAAAGCTTGCGAGAACGAGAGGGCTATATTTTACGTGCCTCGATTACCACTGTTGGAATGCGGTGTTGCGTTCGCGCAGCTAGTCGAAACAACCAGTCTGAGTCTTTTCATTAGATCGCGACTGCTGTGTAGTGCCCGCGGATTGTCTGACAGCCTACTCGGGAAGGTTACGAAAATATGTGTGAAAATTGCCGTTATACAAGTGTTTGTTGTAGATAAGTGCTCATATTGTGACCGTAGTGCTCAAAGTTTGTGTTATGAAGTTTAGTTGACGGAGGCTTTCAAGGAACACCGGGTGTATCGAGTATTTACCTGTAAGTAAGGCGTACGTGTCTTCGTGACGTCGTGATTTGCTCCTGCCGATCCTTGAATCGTGAACTTGTGACTAACTACCACCTATTTCAATACCTTCGATTCGAAACTGACGAAATATTTAATTTACGCGTTAATTATTACAATACAATTACATATTTCAAAATGAAATTGTAACTTTCTTGCATTAATTCTGTAATCATATAAGAAAGTTTACGTACATTTTATAGCAAACCGCATCATTTGTGTTAGTCGTAATGAAATCCAAGTTAAGTAGCAAAATGTCATTAAGTTGGATGCTTAGCCACTATTGTAATTATGATCCCAAACACCAGGCGATAAAGTTTAAATTAAGTAGCTAAGTTTTTACTCATGGGAAGGGTACTTACTTCCATATATTTTAGGTCAAATTAATACAATTAGCTAAATATGCTAATTGTGTTACGAATCTCGTACTGATTTGTCATTATTTAGGTAAGAAAATAACCTAGCATTATGTAGGTTATAATATTATTATAATCTACTTTGGAATTTATTATTTTTATTTACGTCCTTATCAATCTACCTGCTAATTTCTCATACGGTTGCGGGTAGATCGATAACTAAAAGCTATTTGCAACAACCCTTCTATGTTTGAAGTTTTTACATACTTTGAATATAACTTCAGATATATAAACAGCAGTAAGTAATAACCCTAATAATTTTAAATGTTCTCGTATCTTAATGAACTAAATATTCCCATATAGCTAATTTTACATCCAATTACACTATTGCTATTCGTGAAAATACATAATTACATTTATTTCTTTCAAAGTTAATTTACTTCAAGTTTACATTCAATTATCGCCATTCAAGAAATATAAACACAATTATATTTATTTTTAAAGCGTTAATTTAATGATAATGTCGTTCCATTGTAAGCAGCAAACAGGTAATCTTTGACCCTGGGTCAGTAACCTTTGCTGAAGAAGTGCGCGCCACAGGTGCCCAAAGCATAAAAAGTGTTAAGTTGTATTTTTTATGAATACAGTATATTCCAACCTGCTTACACATTCGATTATTGACTCAGCTGTACATACAGACAGCCAGGACACAGTTTGAAATTTAATTATATACATTTGTGTTAAGTACATTGAATACAAATGAATAGGTATAATATGCACGTATATTATCCTATCCGAAATAATTTTTGACATTTATTTCGTAATTGTTGTGTATTTTCATACAATATTGCACATCATTTACAGTTAATATTAGCTTACACAAACTTAATGTTAAGAAATATTTAATGGACCTGCAGCCGTAAATTTTCTTATTTTAATATCTGCACGTGTCACCACAGGTGCATAACTTAATTGTGTTGCACTATGGCAAAATAATTTTCAAGGAGTGCTAGTATTTACAATAATCTTCATCGAATGTTGTTAACAATACTATTTCATTTAAATACCATTCCTATTACTGTAAGCCTTGTATTTCTTTTATTCTACTTATTACAAATCATAAGAAATGACATAACCTGCAAACCCCATAACATAGTTGGACCTAACGCTTTATTTTATTTTTGGTAAATGCTTCTTTATCACTATAACTGTGATATGTTTATGGGCTCAAAGTCTGCGAATTATTCAACAGAGTGGCGACTAGCGTGAAATTATCTATTATGGACTAGATTAACTTTTTCTAAAGAAGATGTCGACCTTACTGTGGGAAAAATAGAATATAAAGTTAAGAATAGGTACTTAATTGAAACGAAACTATGTGGTACCTACTTATTTAAGTTTAGTGCCATGGGATAAAAAATTAAAAACCTAGATTTTGATGTAAAGAAGTCTCTTTACTCGTCAAAATACAACTAGCAGATTGTCAAGTTTTATTTTTATATACCTACAATAGATTTACTATAGGATTTAAGTGTCTAACGAGTATGAAGTAGGTACAACCGGTCCTGGATTTTTATCCGCCCCTGAACACATGAATTTATTTTTACCATCTCAATCATTTCAGCCATCGAATGTCCAACATTTTTAACGTATACGTGTAAGGACTGTATTCTTACTGACTAGGCGTCCCAATGGTTAAAGCTAAATCAATTTAGTTACGCATTCGTTTACATTTGACGTCTTCTGAACTTGCCGCCCGGGACATAGACTCCGGCTTGCCCCCCTAGGGACTGAGTACACCCAATGGTATGTAGTCGTTGCCGTCCATGAACATATTTTATCGATTTCATATAGACCAGGACGTCCACCTGAAGTCAATCATACATGCGTTGTTGCTCCTAAAGACTAAGGTGGTCACTTCATATGTAAGTGAACTGGTAACCCACATACTTCCACCGCAACTAGAATTACTTCACGCTAGAAATAGTATGGTGGAGGTAGATAGCTCCCCGTTGAACCTCATTGCCACCAAATAAGACTTTGAATCCAAAAACTTAGTCAAAAAATCTATAAACAAAATGTTGCGTACAAGTCTTCTTAGATAAATTTTGAAATACCTATCCAAGTTTAATATATTGCAAAATATTACCTATACAACGATTTTGCTCACGCAGGTAAATATCGTTTGTCAAGTCGAGGTCAAGACGTTCAACTAAGTGTAAACAAAATATTCAACACACCGATCGGCTCCAGTGAATCTACAAAATCGCCTTATGTAACAGTCAGCACAATAATAAATCTCTTTTTATTCTTATCGGCACCTAATCTGAATTCAAGATGTTGTAGAACCAGAAACTCGAAAAACTATCTATATTAAGACAAACTTTCTCGTTGCTCGCTCTTTTTTTGGGTAATTAGAGTTACGCAGAAATGTAGATGCTTTAGAAATGAAAAAAAAATATCCACATTACTCTCGCATAAATAGGTAGGTATATCGTTAAGTGGTTTTGTATGAAATAAAAAAAAAAATGTTCACATTCTATGAATATTCGTGGGCGTTTATTATAAGCACTTATTTTTTTTTGTCTTTTTATATTACAAAATCGCTACTTTTTAATCGCTAGACGATAGTCTGCTTTATTATTACTACGTGATGCTATGTTGCTTAAAGTAAGTCTTAAACTCCATTTGCCGATATTTTGAGTTACTCTTTTGTTTTAACTGTGCAAAATGCAAATTGTAAACACAGAAAGACAAAACAATCTAAGGACAGGACATTATGTTTTAATATTAGGCAAATAGTTATTTATGTGCTTAGAAAATGGCAGTTATATCTTAAGCAAGACACATATACTCTTATTTATTATTATTATTATTATTAATACTCTTGTATAGATTCCGTATTGTTAATATAAAATCTACCAATCCGGTAAAGTAGGCAGGTAAATAGTGAATCATACTAAACATTAAGCATAACTGCAACTATTAATATAGAGTGTTTTCGGTCAAACTTCGAGGCGATGACGCCATTCGTGCGCAAAGGACGTGAGTTCAGGTCACGCTTCTCCATTCATTAGTAATGTTTACCTCGGACCTAGGACGTAAAACAACGATATTCGTGATTTTTTACACTGGCAATGAAATATGCATTTTTGGATGAGATTTTTTGCTTTAGCAGTCGAACTCTACCTACCTTCTGGGGCAATTCTTACAACATTAGGGAGCGTCCATTAATTATTAGGTGATATTCGCGATTTCAACACATTTCATCAAAGGAGAGGCCTTTGATGGAATGTTTTGAAATTTGTCTCGCTCCAACTTATCGCACATAAGATTGTAAAATTAGGAGAGCAACACGCTTTTCTTAATTTATTCTTGTTTTAAGGCAAATTTACACGGCAAATTACACGAAAAAAAAAAACGTAAAATTAAGCTCAAGTACCCCCTTCCCTCATTAAGCCTATCAGTTTATTAGTCTTAAATGTCTTATGCAATAAATGAATGCCCATTTACCCTACACTTATCTTGAGCGTGAAACATTCTGAATAATGAATGAAAGACAAGTGTCTAACCACGTACAGCAAAGGTTTTTTGGAAATTTAATATTTATTTTATCTATTACAAAATAAATTTGTGCTTCATAGCGCTTCTTAAAGATATTACTTTACTTATAATAAATAATATTATTTCTGCAGTATTTTTCAGCTACTTTTACTACTACCTACTTGTTTTCAAGAAATGGTTGTGAATTGGGACAAAAATAACTTACCACGAGTAAATAGATGAGTACAGAATATCCTGCTATATACTGCTTGTAATGACATTTTAGCATGACGGCTGTAACAGATTTGCCAAAGGTGTTAGATAATTTTGTTGCTAATAAGAAAAATATCCGTGCCTGTGATTACGGGGTCTGTATTCACGGTCTCCTCCCATGACAATTGACGTAAAGGTCACAGGCCGCTCACGCTTGTCTGGGCCGGGTGAGTCAATGTTGGAATCGATGAAAGCAATACTAGTTACCGTAGCTGATGATCTATGCATGTTAAGAATCGATTTTAAATCTTGTATTCAAATAAGAGGCGCTCATGAGCTGAAACATTTACATTTTTTATAAGATTGAAGTAACAAACGAGCATGCCGTCTACCTGATGGTAAGTGGTTACTGCCGCCCATGGACATCTGTAAGCTAATTCATATAGTACAACGGTTCTATCTGAAGTCGATCACAGTAGTATTGCTACTCTCGAGGACTGAGATGGTAACCTCATATATATAAGTGACATTTCAATAACATAATAAAACTTTTCAAAATCTTCATAATTTGTTGGAATACTCACTACTTACATTACAATACAAGAATTTAAAAAATATTAAAGAAAACAAACTGAAGTTTCCTTAGTATGTTTAATGCGTATCTTCCAAACGTTCATCGTTTATGTTTATGCAATGTATGGGCATAAACGATAGTCATTTTGAGGAAACGTATTAAATCCTATGAGCACAAGTTTCAATATTTCTTGATTAAGCTTAAATATTATAAAAGTTAAATATCCTTAGTTAAAAACCTTTTTGATTAATTAATTTAGTTTAAATATGTAGCTAGTCCTCAGTCCAATTAAACCGGATAAGGATTTATATTTCATTTGTGGTTTAAGAAGAGCATTAACTTATAATCTTTGTGTAATTTAACCTTTATGAATAAAACACAATTAGCGGACAGTGAACCAACATTGTGCACAATAAAAATAATGTAAGGGGAGATCCGGCATGATGTCAGAAAATTCCGAAGCCTTAGCCTTACTCACAAGAACGTCTAAATCTTAAAATGACTATATAGCTGCATTAAAGTACCTACAGATTATTGAATACACTGAGATGTTGTTGAATCTATACTGCTTTACTTAATATTCCTACTTAATAATAATATCATAAAGTCTGGAACTACTGGAATAGGCCATTTATTGAGGAAGGCTATATAATATTACACTTTGTTTGCTTGTTTCTTTTTCTTATGTAGTAGCAGGTGACACCGCGGAGCACAGCTAATTAAAATATCTCGTCAACCCATTATTGTCCCACTACTGGGCACGGGTCTTCTCTCAGAGAGAGAGAGTTTTAGGCCGTAGTCCACCGTGCTGGCCAAGTGCGAATTGGTAGACTCCGCACACCTTTGAGAACTATTTTTTTATGAGAACTCTCAGATGTGCAGGTTTCCTCACTATGTTTTCCTTCACCGTAAAGCAGTGATAATTAAATTCTAATACGTACGTCATTTTAGAAAATTCAGTGATACGTGCCTGTGATTCGAATCTCTGACCTTCGATTGAGAGGCCAAGTTTCAACTATTAGGCTATCACGACTCCAACATTATGAAGAGTAGCAAATAGAACACAGTCTCATTGAAGTAAATAGAAATAGGACTTGAATAAAATTGAACGAACTAAAACCCCAAAAGGCTGGCCGTAGGTACGTTGGTAAAGTTGAAAATTTCCAAATATATCCGGGTTTCAATTGTTGTCTTTTTTTTTTCTCCTTTTAATTGATTATTTTCGAGATTTAAGAGAAGATTAAGTTTACTAAGACAATATATTGCATCATGATGTATCCGTATTCGTTCTAGAGTCACAAAACAGGGTTTTATCGAGAGTGCGGTACGGGACCTACATCATAAGTGGCGATGGCAGAACAGCTGGTATTTACGACCGCAAACTGTAAGTACTACAGATTCTGTAGAAACATGGAAGCTATCTAAAGGAGGTACACTTGTAAGCCAAAAAGGTTGACAAATATCGGCTTTTTATATGGAGTGTCCCTTATTTTTAACTTTTGTTTTAATGTTAGTATTAAACAAATAAGTGTCTATCTATTACGTATTAGGAGATAAAGCTAGCTTTAGGAGTAGCAGTTACCGGAGTAATAGGGGTTTTTAATATTCGAGTACGTTACCCTAAAATGAAGTCATTACTTTTGACAAGTAACATTACACGCGCTACATCATAATATGCGATTAAAATTCCCCATCAAAACATAACATTAATCCTGAAAATGTTGTAACAGTTAAAATAAACAGCATAAATCAAAATTATATAATCCGCTAACACATGTACGTAAGCGTATTACGATTGTAACGAATTGCGACAACGCCGTTAATCCGGTAACGTTAACACATTCAATAATTTAATTAGTGTATACAAATAAATAAAATTCAAGCGTCTGTTTGTAATACCAAAATGCTACGAAGTTATTGTATACGGAGCATTATACATAAGAAAAAAAAATCTAATATACAAAATTCTCGTGTCACAGTTTTCGTTGCCATACTCCTCCGAAACGGCTTGACCGATTTTGATGATTTTTTTTGTGCT
>DWNE01004578.1:0-14988 GCA_018249875.1 Cecropterus toxeus
CAAATATATGTAAATATTTAGGTATGTATTTGAATTGTTATTTTTTTTATAGTTCTTGTATGTATTTAAAAGTTCTGCTTAGAACTATTTATATAATTATAATGTATATATATATAAATAGTTTTTTGTTTTTAATTGTAAAGAATAAATTATTAGGTATGTTTTAAAATATTACAAAATATATTTTATTCTAATTTTATATATTTGAACGTCAAATGTTTCTCAAAAATATAAACTACCCAAATGGTTGTGTTCAAAATCTCATGAGTTCATGCGTTTGTAGACCAAAATGGAAGGCTTAGAAAATATATGATCGAGATATGCTGGAATAATTTAGCTTAAATTAACATCTTTACTTCAAATTAGACGATAAGTTGTATATGGTTTGACATACATGTGCAGATTTTAAGTATATATGTTTTTGACTATGGTATTTCAAGTGGCAGTCACTTTTCATTGAGTGAACACCAGATTTACTCATATTTATTATATTCAGCAGTGCAAATACTGCTTCTGTATATATTAACGGTATATATCGTAGACAATAAAGTCTGGTAAAGTGTTTACATTATAAGTTACCTATTTACGTACTATTCGTTAAGTTTTATTCAATAATATAATTAACTTTTCAAGTTACTAAGAGTGATGAATAGTGTAGAGTCGATTGAATGAATTCAATTGAATTGTTTATTTTATTGAAATAGTATTGATTGTTACAAAAGGTTAAATTTAGAATGTTCTGTTGAGAACTTACTTAAATGTTATTCAGTGCATGAATGTTTCAGCTTATCAACACAACCTTAAATCGAAGGTTGCATGTACACTTTTGGCTTTCTGAAAATTTAAAATGTATTTTGAACAAGTTTAAGTTTATAATACATTAGCTGTTTCTTTTTTGTGAGCAATGCGGGTCTAAATTCTGTCGACGGTTGATAAAGATAAGTTTAGCTTCTTTGTTTTTTCGTGCTTTGTAATTTGCAACTTTGATAAAACTAGTTTTGCTTGTTGCAAACAAAAAGTTTATGCGTACATTACATTTGTTTATATATTTGTCTATGCCCGTTTTTTTACTTTTGATATTGTCTACATAAGGAGACTTTTCATATTGACTACATAAGGTTCCAACAAACTTAGTATCACATTGGATACAAATAGTTACGTGTAAATCTAGATGGTGATCCCGTGAACCGCCATCACAACAGATCACAGCACAACACTGGCACACGCGTAACGGAAAACGTAAAACGGTACACTTAAAAAAAACAAGCACGAACGAATCTTGTCTATGGTTTTGACACCTATCAGGTCATTCGCACACGAGCGGCGTCCGCGGGGGCCGGCCGAGCACTGCCCGCGATTGTTTACGGCCGGTCTCGCGTCAACTCGACAAAGAAACGAACGTAGAAACAGGTTGTATTTCGCATGTTAATGGAGTGCCTTTTGGAGTCACTGTGAGGCTTTTACTGATTATGTATTATGTATTATTTACTCAAATAAAGTATATCACTTTGTGTCATTATTGTACCTCTGTGTTTACTTCGTAACTTTACAATATGTTTTAAGTATATTTATATGGGCTTAACTTTATCTTGACCTTTATACAGTTAACACAATTAACAGTTATTACAGATACAAAAAGCTAGTATGCCATCTGATGTAGTCACCGTGGCTGATGAACATCATTACAAGGCAACAAATATTTAGTACAAGGATCCTTTTTAAGATCGATCACAAACGTATTCTGCGTTTGAAAAGTAAGAAGAAAGAAGTTCTGTACTGACGAGTTCTGTACTGTTTATAATTCGTAACTATATCTAATTAATTATTTATCATACGACACTTTCCTACTCTCGCAAATCTACTATTCAAATCACAGTGATTTACAAATTCCACCAATACTGATTGAAGTGAAAAATTAATTTGAATAATTTCGATTTTTTTAACGTTTACAGTATTTTCAAAGGACATAGAAAATTTATTAGTTATTAAATCATTATTTATTTTATGTCTATACATGTTGTTATAAGAAAATTATGCTAAATTACTTATTGTTTTGTATTTAACGAACTATAATAATATTATACCTAATTGACTAAAAGTATAGCTGTGTAATCTTTGGCAACCGGTGGTGGAAGAAGCGGCGCGGACAGTACATCGAGCATTCCGAACTAAATCGCCCGCTAGAGAAAGTAAACTCTACCAATGTAAGCTCCTCCGTACTAACGACGGATTTTATCTCTTGGCGTTAACTGAGTATGGTTCATAATTATGTTGTAGTTGCTACGATCAGCAGGATAGGTGAGTGGCATCTGTGAAATTGTAAGCTATACGCTTCAATCGTGTATATTATATGTTGATTATATTACATATTTACTTACATACTATATAAATGTAGCTATGCTTCGATGTGGCTATTTTAAATACGTAGTTACATATTAAATAAATGTAGGTATGCTTCGATATGACTATTACATGTAAATTGCACTGTAGTCTCTAGAGACTACAGTGCAATTTACATTTACGAGTCTAGACTCGTCCCTGTAGTTCCGGGATTAGAATCGGGCTACGGTATCCTTTGCCCCGCAAGAGGCGACTCAAAGGAGGCTTCGGGGTTGCGGGTGGTAAGAGTGGGAGTCCGAGTCGTCTAGTCAGGTGACCCCGGGAAGGACGGCGATGTGTGGTCGCATACCGTCGTATATACGAGACGGTGCGGTGGGCCAAGCCCTAGGTAGAGCCCAAGGGGTAATACGCTCAGAGGACTGCGGTTGTGTTCTTTGGAGATTCCGAAGTCGGGTTCCGTTGATAGGATCCCCGTCGAGAAAAAAAAATAATCTATATTTTTTAGAATTTCTAATAAAAAATATTTTCCTAAACTTGTCCTGAAAAATAGGTAATACCATATTAAAGACTTCAACGAGTCTCGAAATAGAATTTTCAGTTTAGAATTTTGGTTAGTCTTGTGATGTGGTGTATTTCATTGTTCATAACAACAGTGCACTTACCATGAGTTTATTTTGTTTCCACAGAACGATCATCGCTTACGTTTTCCTTTATACATTACAATGTACAATTCATTTATACCTTTTCGTTTTCAGCCATAACTTTTGTAAATTGCAATGTAGAGCGAGTGTCAGAGCCGTGATAGTCTAATGGTGGAAACTCGGCTTCTCAATCGAGGGTCCGAGGTTTGAATTCCAGGCACGCACCACTGTTTTTTCTAAAATTATGTGCTTATTAGAATTTTATTGTCACTGCTTTACGGTGAAGGAAAACATCGTGAGGAAACCTGAATATCTAAGAGTTCTCTAAAAAAATAGTTCTCAAAGGTGTGTGAAGTCTACCAATTCGCACTTGGCCAGCGCGGTGGACTATAGCCTAAAACTCTCTCATTTTGAGAGAAGATCCGTACCTAGCAGCGGGACAATAATGGATTGACGACGACGAATGTAGAGCGAAAACGTAATCGGTTTTCGTTTTGAGGAAACGTAATAAACTTGACTAAGAGCACAGAGTACTGTGCTCTTTCTGTGTCATTCAAGAGAAGAGAGTAAATTTGTAAATTTACTTTCTTCTCGTAAAAGACACAGAACTTAAGAAGAAGCTAAGTGTAAACCCAGGAGATAGAGAGTAATATTAAGTCCCTTTTGCGGTCCGACTTCTGAGACTACCGCTACATCTCAATATAGCCTATGTCACTCTGCAAACTGAGACGATTCTAATGCTATGTCAAACGACACTATCCGTCAAGCCGTTTGGGTTGTGGTGCGTGCCAAAGAAATGGACATACATACAAACAAACATACATACATACGCTCGAAAAACATCACCCTTCTTCTGACACAGTCGGGTAATAATATCAGGTACAACCAAGCTACTCGTGGTACGGTAATACGTATTGGCCCCGAAGTGAATTTAGTGGTACGTAGTCCCTTGCTTGAATTAGATGAGTAATACAATTACTAGGTAAGGTATAAAAGGTAGCACATCTGAGTATTTTAAGTATATACAAAAAGCACTACGGGTATGATTAAATTACTCACGCGTTAAGAAAATAGCTGTGATTTTCCGTTCCTCTAAAACTAGCAAGTGACAAATTTCCTACATGTGTTTTTTTTTGATTTAGCTTACATTATTATAATAATAATTTTATGTTTATAATAATTGAAGTAAATTTGTTGTAAAGTTCTTTTTCTTAAGAATCATCACCTGTTTGAAATTGATGACTCCTCCCAAACAAACGGGCAAAGACAAACAAACGTTATTGAAATAAATATCTCGTTATAATAAATAAATATAATAATTTTTATTTTAATAAATTAAGGCGCAATTTACAGACTATTACAAATGAACTTATTCTAAAATTATTTCTATTCTATTCTAAAACTCTTCTTCGGTGTTGGACGATTAAAGCACATTATTAACTGTATTATAATTATAATATTTAACCTACATCTTCAATATATTGCTTTAGCAACATAATATATATAACAATAATTAATATACTTGTCTTCTTAACTTTGTACAAAAATTACCCTGTTTTTCCTATACAAACGATTTCAACCCTTTAGCGACTTAAACTCTTTGATTAATTATCATTTATATTACTAACATTTATATTATATTACTAACATTTAATAACTAACAAGTTTTGGTTTTAAAAACTATGTACCTAAATAACAAACTAAAAACATCTATTATTTGAATTACTTACAGTGTACAATTATTTATATGCAATACTTCTTTTTATTTCCCTTTAATATTTCCCGAGCGTTTTAGTACTTCGGAAGGCAAGTTAAATAGTCGTTTTATTTCCGACATATACTAATCTTTATCTCCGCTAAATCACACAAACACTCACTACAATAATCGCTTGGCGGAACACGGTTCAGCTGCATCCCAACTATCGAGAAGAGCCCTGAAGCGTTATAACTCTACCGACTTGTTTGACTTTATAAAAAATATCTTAATATTAACAATTTGTTATTATTTTCTATCATACATCTAACGTTAACTATTTCCCCTATACTTTGACGTTTTCTCTATCGTAATTTACTCTTTGGTTCATTTTTTTCCGTCTAATAAATTAGTCCAAATCATCTCTACCTACTAATCACACTGTTAGTTCCACCTGTTGGGAAGTTGGTATAATTATGTCCTCGTCTTGTGGTACAGCTGTGTGATTTTTCGTTGGCTCTATGAGACTAGTACCCCATGTCCACTGGAACAGAAACATTAAAATTTAGACAACTTTATACTTTATAATTATACTTACAAAGTACATCGTAGTTTTTATACAAATTTACTTCGCTATTACTCCGAAAATCTTATACGGTATCCTGTGTGGTAAAACGCCTGAATATTTCTCAATAGCTAAGACGATAAGGAGACTCTTGCAAGCGTCATAATACATGATTCAGCGTTAAGTATTTATTTACATCAACTGTGATCATTTTAACACGAAAAAGTTGAAATTATAATACATTAATGGATTCCTGCTGAAACTTAACATAAAATTACACTAACAACTTGTCAATCTTGACAAGGACTATATTAGGGTCTACCTGAAATCGTTCACAAGTGCGTTGCCACTCCTGAGGGTTAAGACTGGTCACTTCATATGTAAGTCATCCGATATCCACGCCTTTCCACAGAAATACAGAACTGATTTACGCTAAAGTTGATTTGGCGGTGGTATCTCGCCGGTCGTTTCAAAGTGGTTTTCAAAATGGGTCGTTTGCATCTATACAGTTTACAAAAAGTTTAGATAAGCTACTAACCATAATGCAAGCTAGCGAGATGCCCAGAAAGTAGCCAGCGAGCACGTCGCTCCAATGATGCTTGTAATCAGATACTCTGGAGAGCGCCGTGAACCAGCTTAGCATGATGGCACCGAATTGCAGGGAGTGGCGTAGCACCCGAGTACCACGCCATACCATCCTCTTCTCCAAATATAACTGTAATGACAAAATATGTAACTGTAGTAATACATTATTGTTAATCTAATGGTGCCCATGATTTTACAGATGGGCACGAGTCACTTCACGACCTTTTATTGTAAATATATCACGAACCCCTATATTGTTGTATCCCCCCTAATTTGAAAATATCAAACCTACATGTTTTTTAAGTTTTAAAAATCTACAAAATGTGTCAACCAGTCCTTTTTAGCCAAAGCCTCAAGAAATGACTCTGCCTTAAGTTAAGAAAACCCTGACATAGTGTTTAGATTTATCACTCAATACTTAATACTTATTACTAATCAAGACGTGAGTCAGGCAATGTTAGTCAAATCTTTTCGACATGCCTTAAAAGACTGGGTTTTTTACGTCACTAGACCTAGCACTCGAAACATGCAAATAACGACCGAGCCAGGCATTTAAGGCTTCCATTGAAAATTCTTTAGTTTAGTTAGTTAGTTTAGTTTAGTTTTTTAGTTAGTTTGTGTCTAATCTCTATCTTTTTTATCCTATAGACATCTAATACGACAAAAACCTAAAAAACGCGTTACTAATCTTGAGGACTTCATTAACACACTTTTTATTCAAACCATAACAAGGCAGCGCTTAACTAAGTAACTCGTATTAAAAAAATATATAGATACATTACACATTTAGTACAAGTACTTACAGCTAAATACATCATAGTGAAAGCGGACCACGCGGAGTGTCCACTGAGGAAGGACATGTGCATATCGTTGAACTTGTCCTGATTTTCGGGTGTCTGACCCAGGCAGACGTAGTCGCCGCCTTGGATATACCTGTGCTGCCATTCCGCCGCTGTGCAATCCACTGATGGCTTGCATAGCTGGAAAAGAATTAAAAGGTCTAACATCTAAAGCATGGGGTTTGAGTATCTAACTAATATTTTGAATAAGAAAATATTTGTAGATAGATTTTTTTTTATCTGATTGAAATAGCAAACGAGCATGCAGTCCACCTGATGGTAGGTGGTTACTGCCGCCCATGGTCATGCATAATCAACTTCATAAAACAGGGGTTCTATTTGAAATCGATCACAGAGGCGTTGCTACTCCCGAAGACTAAAATGGTCGCCTCATATATAAGTGAGTTGGCAAACATAAATGAAGATTCTTGAAGATGAAGGTTGTTATTCTTTTACGCAAGAAGAACTGACCACGGATAGTTTACGTCCACAGTAGGGGTAAACTTTATATGTAGACCTAAATGGTACTTTTTATCATAATGTATCATTAGGATTGGTTCTTAATCTTTTTGTCATGTTTTGTAGCTGATTATTTAGTGTAAATCATAGTGGTCAAGGAGTAAAATATACTGATAAAAAAGTCGCTGTCTCATGATTTTGTAGTGATTTATAAATAGTAAAATATGATAACGACATTTATTTACTGTATTTTTTAATTTAATTCTGTCTATAGTATACTTACTAGTATTTCTTGCTGACTATGTTGTAGCTTGATTTGAGTGAAATTTTGTCTTTACATTCGTTTTTTACTTTTCAATTTTATCAAAATATTTTATATTAATTTCACACCATTTATTGAAATTAATGTGTCTACTAAAACTACTACTACTACTACTAACAACTCTAATGACACCAAATATCAGAACTAAACTACTTATATCAGTCAAATCCTTATTGTTTTCTTTAATCTTGTTTGAGATTCACATCTTACACTTACATCAAAGAAATGTGGACGAGGTCTGCCGATCACTTTCTTAGCGACGTTGGTGGTGAGCTCTAAGAAGCATGTGCCCAAACCAAAGGAGACCAGCGTGCAGTAGAAACTCCTCAACCATACCGGTATAGAGAAAAACCTGAACGAGATTCCGCTTTGTTCTTTACGCAGGAGCACCCATTCGCAAATTATGAACTGTAAACAAAATTATAAATGTGGTTATGCACCAGAATAAATGTTGTATTTTGGTTTCATTGCTATTTCGAATTTACACACATAATCAAATATAATGTTAAACAGATCTGTTCGAGATCCGCCAAAACTTATATACGGAAAAAATCCGTGTTTTGTGAAAAAAAGAATTCTTTTACAATTTAATTTACAAATATTCATGACAGTTATTTTGAAATTGCTAATCTCCGACCAACTTCATGCACAAGACTACGATCGTATGACGCGGTTGATGAATTTACTTTCATGTTAAGGATTTCTGCGTCAAGTTCATAATCGATTTAATTCAGTAATGAATTCGGAATATATTTTAGCAGAGTTTTTTTGTGAACACGAATATACAGGTTCATCAGTGCGCGTGCGCATTAAATTTAAAAAGCCCCATATGTTTTTGTAAGTAAATGTAGGTAAAGTAATACTTATTCCTTAATTAATATAATTATCCTTAATTTAAGTTCACCTATCCTGCCTATTGCGCTTATACTACTATCCTTAACCTAATTTTTCCACCCTGCCTATTATTTCTGTCCATACTTATTTAACTACCGCACCCTAATGTTGTCTGGTAGAAATCGCTCTATAGCGATTAGTCTTATGTATCTTAAATTAGTAAAATTCACTGTACCTACTATTTCCCGTTTTTGGGTATATATAATAATATACTTTATATTATTATTAATGTTCTTACTGCGTAAATATTAAGCCCGAGACCAACGATGCGTAACATCGGCGTCGTGACAGTGTCATCTTTGTACGGAAACATGAGACTCTCATCTCCACAGAAGAAACCTCTCTTGAACTGCAACCACGTACTGTCTGTTATGTAGATCAGGAACACCACTGAAAAGTAAATGTTATTATATTATAGAACAAACTGGCAATTAGCCCACCTAAAGGTAAATGGTGTCGTAAATAGATGTCTATAAGCAACACTAGATAAGATCACTGTTAGCTGAGATCAGTCAAAGATGAGTTGCTACCATTAAAAACTAAAATACAACACTTCGATTAAGTATGTTTCCTTTATGGCATCCAGTAGACCACGGAGGTATGCGTAATAGAATTCACCACCGTCCTTCCGTAAGAGGGTTGCTCTGTTCCTTTCCCAAGGTTCTGGACTCAAAAAAAAACAAGACCACGGCATTGCCTAAACCGTTATCATAAGCATTGTTACAATGCAAAAAATGGCTAAACTTCAATTTTTGTTATTTTTTCACGTGGCGGATGGACTCAAGTATGTACTTGTACATAGAATGGGCTTACAATTGGCACAAAATCTATATTGCTGACTTTCCCCTAACTGAAACGTAAAGTATTTATCATTAAGATAAAAGTTTAATGCGGTCCCCGGGTCCCACAGCGACGGTCGGTAGGCGACTGGTCTCTGAATATTATAAAGTTATAATATACAATAAAAACTAAAAATGTCTTAAGAATTTTTCTTTTAATAATGTTAAAAGGGATCCCATCTTCCTAAACACCTTCCTTGTAGCCAATGATTCATTTTCATTGACCCTTGTAGTTTCCGATAATCTCGATTCAAACAGAATTTCAATCCTATCATATAAAGATAATAATTAAATGAGAACTCCACTAATCATTGTAATTTTCCATTTCTCGAGTTTCTCGAGATACTCTTAGACAGGAACTTCAATCTTCACACTTTAATCCTAATCGGTCTAATAGTTCATAGGTCGGATCACACTTGCAATGCGATCAACATTATGTTTACAATACGCTATGAGGTCTCGTCGAGATCGGTTTCCTGTTTATTATTAGAGCAAGTTCCGTGTCACTTAATGCATTGGGTGTCAGTTCTCACGATATGTACTCATATATACCTATTCATGTGATGCCTCGTGCGTGTAAACGCGTGACAGACGCCTTAGTGCTTAAAAACAAAGGAAGATGTTTTTCAGGAATTTATTTTTAGTTAGTATTTCAAGGTTTTGGTTAATTTGCTTTTTAGGGCTCTGATTGAAAGTTTGGTTGTACGGAACCCGAATACCGCGTGGTATCGCCTCGGGTAACAATTATACATCATCGGTGAAATTTTCAGCTGTCTAGCTATCTCAGATACAGCCTGGTAACAGACAGACGGACAGTGAAGTCTTAGTATTATGGTTCCGTTTTTACACTTTGAGTACAGATCACTAAAAAAACGAACGATCGATCGAATGGATTACGATAACACTCGTACACTATTTGTTGATCCTTGTGTTCACATCTACATATGTTTACATTCAATTTTAATTGATAAAAGTTTGAATGGATTAGACGTTAGATTCACAGATTAAAATTACACGAAGAAGCTAATACCGCATTTCTGGATTACGTATCATTTGATAAGCGAATATGAAACTTGCAATAAAAAGAAAAAAAATATTTGTGTAAATTATATGCGAAGTAAATATATATAGTAAATAAATAAACGTCCTGTTTTTCATTAATTAAAATTTAGATTTAAAAATATTTAGTGATTTTATAGAATTACAATGAGCTTTTTACATAGCAAGAATTTTATATTCTAGTATTTTATAATAGTTACGTGAAACAGAAGTAAACTAGTAACATCGTTAGAAACATTAAAACAAAAAACCCGACTGCTTAAAATGAATATAATATGATATATTTAATTTAACGCTTATTTAAGTTTTTGTCAAAACAGTTGGAAAAAAAAGTATTGCAATATATATGTTTTTAGAATGGTATGTTAACAGGCTTTCATTTGATACCCATGTTGTCGTTAATAGTAAAAAAAAATGTCCGCCCACCCTCCTCTTTTTTGTCTATTTCCAGACGCCATTTTTTTAAATTATATAACTTATGTCACTATGCAAACTGAGACGATTCTAATGACATACGTCACAGTCCGTTAAGCCCTTTGGGCTGTAGCGCGTGCCAAAGAAATGGACATACATACAAATAAACATACATACATACGCTCGAAAATCATTACCCTCGTTCTGACACGGTCGGGTAAATAGTGTGCTATTGAAGAAAATAACCTTTTGAAGTCGTTGACTGATATTCATTCAATTTTACTTTGTTATAGGTATACGATTGTATAAACTTGATTTGAGTAAATATAGTTATGCGCATTATTTAAATAAAATTTATATATATGACATATAGAACAACGAATAAAAAAAACTTTGATTAAATTTACACTTCATCTCTTCTTCAACTCTTCTCTCTTTAACACTATACATATCTATATATAATAAAATAAAATAGTAAAATTAAATTTAGAAAGTCATTAAGTGAGAGTACGCACGTTATTAGAATAATTTAATTTTAATGAGTTTTCTCGAGTGATAATATTAATAAGTGATAACGTTTCAATTTTTTATAAATTTAGTTTTTATAAGCGTAAATAATTACTATCATAAAATAGCAAAAAACTAAATGTACATTTGATCAAATTGGGTATATGAATTTCTATTCATGCAAATAGTTGATTGATTCATGAAGTTGTATATTTGAATAATTTATTGCACATGCATGCATTTGTAAAAAAAAACCTGCCACTAACACAACAGTAAACAAACTTACGAGCTACAATAATCAGGGAGTCGATGACGACTTTCCGTAGGATGAATACAGATGCTTCCTTCGCCATGGCGATGAGCGCGCGATGTGTGTCGGAGTCGTGTGGCGACCGTTCTGTCGCTGGCGATTCGAGCCTCGCCTTATGTACGGTCAGTCGGCCTAATTGATATGATAACAGATATGTGTGTATCGTTTAACATCTTCAGGATGATGCCAATCTGTTCCGGATTTCTTGATCGTATAACTTTTTAACACATTTTATAAACAAGTATTTTAATTGAGTTAACAGATACCTTTTAAAACGGCTGTTTAAAACCGACTGAGAAATTTTCCCTGTACCTTATTTAGAAATTGTGTTAGCAGGAAAATCATTTATATTATTATTAACCTAGTCGCTCTCCGCGGTGTACATAAAATGTGACATAAATTTAAATTGAGATATTTTTTTCCTAGACTAGATATTATTCAGTACATTTTGTTGAAATAAATTCATTAGATGTAACCATTAGATACCGGACTATAAATATATTTTGGTTCCTCAAATTAAATTCAGTAGATTCGGTTTGTTGCAATTCTAAATACACAGACAAACAGAATTTTTGAACAATATACATATATAGGCAAAGCCTATAGCTGGAGACAAAGCTGCTCTCCCCTCGATGCATAAATACAAATACTAATGCCATCTCGTAAAATTAACCCTTTATACCTGTTTTCAACAGACTGAGGCAGCAAACAAGCATGCAGTCCATTTGATTGTAAGTGGTTACTGCCGCCCATGGACATCTGTAAGCAACTACATACATAACAGGGGTTATCTCTGAAGTTGATCACAGATGCTTTGCTACTCTCGAGGACTGAGATGGTCGCCTCATATATAAGTGAACCAGCAACCATATCCTTCCATCGAAACGTAAGAAATACATGTGGCGGTGGTACCTCCCCAATCGAACTACACTGGTTGTATCACGTGGTAATAATATATGATGATAGTCATGATGTAGTAATACGTAGTGGTGTAGAGTGCATATCAATCAGTATCAGAATGTTATTTTTTTTAAATTCGTTATCACAGCAAGCACAAAAGTAGGTAATTTATGCATTTTAAAAAATTAGGTTGTCTACAAATTACGATTTAATAGATAGAAAGAAAATGACCTTGTGTCGCTCTCTTTATTTTTAACTTTTGTTTATTTATTTAATTTTACACATTATAACGAAAAATATACACATTAAAAAATATAAGTAGTATAAAGTTTATTTTTTTGTATTCGCCTCTTATTGTAATATAGGTACACAATGAAAAAGAAACATAAATGTGTCCAATTCACACGGCAGAAGTGAAACTTAATAACAATTATTGTATGTATACCACAGTAAAAGTATCTATACTATTAACGGTATATCGGTACGTCTTACCTACCGGTCTCTCATATGCTACGGGTAAGTCGACCTAAGGGCGGTAGGATATTCGGCCCTCGAGGGATATACCCTCTTTAACCGTGTGTATACCAAACTGGAGCACTTATAGCACTATATAAGCACTATATAAAGCTACAAAGTAAAATCGTTAGCGTGATTCATAAAAGGTACAGCGCCATCTAGTTGAAGCACCGATAACTGCTTTCGTAACTTTAAAATCACAATAGTTCTAAACAAGTTTCCCTTCAAAAATTCTGAGTATATCATGTTCCAATTTAAGAGATAGACCCTTGCGAGAGACAGACAGGGCTGGTTTAGTAACAGTTTTCTTTCTCCCCTTTGGGTATTAACCTTAAAACTAAATTCTCAACAGCTATTCTGCTGTTTACTTAGAAATTAGTACTGAAACATAAATTAACGAGGTAAAGCAGACAACTTTCTTGGGACTCTCCCAAAAGGCAGCTATTGGACTCTTTGTTTTAACTTTAACTAGTACAGATTACCCACCAGTTACTAGCGCGTTTGAATAGAAATACAAATAAAATAACAAAATATATAATATTTTTATGTATTTAGACATTAGTTTCAGGTTTTTAAAACACATGAATTTTGTTGAACTTAGTGTCTATGTAGTTAATTTACCTATAAAACATACATTTTACATAGGTACATTCCGTTTAGTTTTTGAAGCAATTTATATGAAGTTAAATGGATAATTTTAAAGTCAAAAATAACAGGTAAACAAAATAAACTGAACAAACAAAGTATGCAATAACCTATACGATTGAGTCAACTGTAGGTTCATTGACGCATGGGGCGTTATGGTGTCAAAGGTTTGAACGCGTAAATTACATGACTTTAAATAGTTATTTATACAACCGTTGATAAGTATTTGCTATTTCTAAAGTACTTAAACCAACGAACTAAAAATAACAATGTTGATAACGTTCAATGAATAAAAAAATGTAAACATCCAGTTTTCAAGCGACAAATGTTTCTGTGAAATAGCTAATATAGGTACCTATGTACTTATTAATATACCTACTCTCTGAGAAGGTTATTCTCAGAAGGACATTCTTTACTATTTGACGGCGTCAGAAGGAGGGTGAAGTTTTTCGAGCGTATGTATGTATGTTTCTATGTATGTCTTTTTCTTAGGCACGTGTAACAGCTTAAACAACTTGACGGACTATGCCATATGATAGATCAGTGGAATTGCCTCAGTTTGGAGAGTGACTGAGGCTATATAATTTTTCAAAATGACGCTTAGAAATTAGGGAAATTTTAAACGGCGCTTGCAAATTTGGGAAAATTTTCACAATACCTCATATAAACCGTTAAATTTAATTTATCATTATGAACAAAAAAAAAACACATTTTAAGCAGTCGGATTGTTCTGTTATAATATTTTTACCAATGTTAGTAGTTTTTATCATATTAACAATTTAGGAAATGATTGTAAAATTCGTATAATTTAAGCATCTTATACTTTCCACTTTAAAAAAATGTTTTGTATATTTTTTACATTCATATTTATACAAATACATAGTTATATATTGATATGTGCAGAACTTCATTTTGGCTATAATCGGGTGTCTATTGTGTACTTTTTAAACCACATAAAACAAATGAATAAATGAAATGTATGTTTATTGAATGTGATGTTTTGTCACACAAAAGTTACGCTTAAAATAACAATAACAACAATTTGGTAATGAGCAATAAACTAAACATTTATATCTACGTGATATAAGAGTATTATCTTCGATTCTAGTCCTCAACTATTTATTCTATTGGCATTATCTATTCATATAATTTGATTTAATCTCATAGAACACGAGTGTTGTAACTTATCTATATTATGTCAGTTGGTGGCAAATCTTCTATTTATCTACATTTGTTAATGGCAAAGTTATCTCGGTGTAATTGTTTTTACCTAGATAATATAAATTTTTAATTTGTCATAAAGAGTAGGGAATCAAAGTCAATCATAGTTGTCTATTATTTATTTATTTATTTACTATAATTAAAACGGTATAAAAAGAAAACCAATAACATTACTTGTAGACACTGCAGTTATAATTCACGCTCACAAAACTTCAAGCATACGTACAATATTTCCGACC
>DWNE01004579.1:0-14986 GCA_018249875.1 Cecropterus toxeus
CGACTTCGGGACTATGTACTGGTTATGTACTAAACCACTATGTATTTAAATTATTTTTTACTTTTTTGTGGCATGGACGTCGGAGATATTTTTTTGTTATTTTTTTTTTAAATACGAAGGTACTTTGGTGTTTGTAATGTGACTCATGTTAACAGATTCATAACAGTTCCCGGATGTCCAGACAGCAACGAGACTGTGACGAAGGTCCCGACCTCCCCGCTGCGAAATGGCGCGTAAGCTCTTCCGCAAACTGCTCCTCTGGTACTTTGACACTAAATTACGCTAAACTTATAACAAGGTTTGGTTCACTTTAATCTACGTAAACACACACATACTAATATTAGTTCAACTAATTTTAATTGGCTTCACGAAAATAAAAAACAATTAAGCGGTCTTTGGACCCCGGTCAGGAACGACCGTCCCTACGTTTTTTTACTACGAATATAATTCGAAATTAAACCTGAATATATAATTTTTTATTATATACTATTTTTTTCAGGTAAAATAAACTCAAGGATCGACATTATACATCATATGAAGATATTATAATAATATTCATGTATGAACTAACACAAAAACAAAAATAACAAAAAATGCGTTTTTACAAATTTTTAAGTATCTGTACAAGCCCGTTTCGAGATTAGGATAAAAATGTGCTCATGTTTGTAGTTGGCTCGGTACACGCACTCAGCCTACGGAATTACGTTACGCGACTATTTCTACTCTACTCAATCTCTACTAAATCGCACTACCCGTCAGCCGTGTTTTAGTTCCAACAAAAATACATCTTAATATATTAAATAGTAAAGTTAACTTTCAACAGCTATAACAAAAATGAAACAAAATAGTAAAGAATTCAACAAAACATTTTTGATTACGAATATATCCTTACAAGCCAAATCGCGCGCAGTTCTCAGTTTTAACCCTACATGTACTAGGATGGAAACAAAATCAAACAAGCACGCTACACCGTGCGATTCCACTCCGTTCCCAATTATTTTGAGCCGGCCCCGTGCGGCTGAACTCATCTAACTTCTTCCTCGTTGACATGCCACGCGTACGTTGTATATCCCAGGAAATATTTCCCAAACCTGCCAACGCGATCTGAATACCAATGTTAATTGAATTAGAACTTCTCACACATTCACTGATATTGTCAAGATTCGTTATATGTTGTATACATCGAATAAGATTTTTTTTTTAATTTTCCGAGTTAAATGATTTAATCATTTCCTATCGCTGGCTCCAGTTAAGTTCATTGCATCTTTTATTTTTTTCGCACGCCTTGGAGAGGTTACGCGCTTGGTAAGGTTGATGTGATTCTCTACGAAAAGCGCTTAACTTTTTAAAGCCGGTAGCAATTTCAATCTGAGTGAGAACACTATGTGACTCGTTAATGTTGGAATTTAATATCGCGGCAATCAGCGCGCCGTACGTGACCGCGGCCGTGATGCCGACTCCCTGCAACCGGAGTATTGGATTTGCGTTAAAAAAGAGGATAGACATTATCCTAGTTTCATTTTAAAATGCCATTGTTATTTATAGGCTAATGATCGATTGCGTTATAAAATCATAATTAGGATTTTGATTTATATAATAGCAGCAACAAGCCAACATGCCGTCCAACTAATGGTTAGTGGCCAATGCCGCCCACGGATATCTTTGATCAAACCCAAATAAGATTAGAATCCTATTTGAGGTCAACCCCAGATGCGTTGCTACTCCCGAGGATTAAGTTAGCCATACGTTCCATAAATAGAGCTAGTCAGTGTTCAGTGTCTAGAATAAAACTTAGTAGCGTCGACAAAAAATGTGCATTTTGGTTCAATTTATTTTAACAACATTTTTCATTAATCCCCTACATATATAAGCGTAAGCGTCTTACAATTCTTAGTGCAAATAGAAAAAAACTAAATAAGTAATCAAAAAGCCAGTTTAACAAGTACAGTGCACAAAAACATTGTATCCTAGTTTACGTTTTCAGTATTGGCTGCGAAGTGGCTACGTCCGCTGCCGTTGTTTTATTTACGTCGCCTCGGCCACGTCCACGAGACAGGAGACAATTTCCCAGGCGACAGCTGCCCGGGACACCGTCGATATTGTGATGTATTTGCTAGGAGCGAGCCTGCCTACACCAACTGCTCACACTACACTACAAGTGCTCGAAAAGGGTTTTAGATATTGGCAATATATCTTTATAATCTGGCTTCGAAATATATACTTCAGCTATGTGGGTTAATGGTTATCAATATTATCGGTTTTATGATAAACGAGTGTGAGAAAAGGGTCTGAGATGTAACAAATGTTAGCAATATAAGGATTTATGTTGCTTCAAAAAGTACAATGTGACTTAATATAAATTTAATATATCAAGAAGTTTGAATCTTATGTACAAGGTTAATGATACTTTTTACTGATATAATAACAGAACATAAGTTCAAAAAATTAAAAGTACTATTTTTTTTTTACTTTTTTATTTTCAATAACAACTTACTATATTTTCAATCGCTTCAACATAGGTACGAACGAATCTATCAATGCACAATGCTTTAAAAGAGTACGTTGTTGTTCCATATTAAATATTAGAAAGATATAAAATTATATACATCGGTGTATTGCCAATTGTAAGCGTAGAGGCAATCTTGGTTATAAAATAATGAGATTGTTATGTGTTGCGATTTCTAAGATATTCGATTTAAAAATGACTCATGTAGTATTGATTAACTGACTCGATGATTCATCAAAAGTACGTAACACACTGTCGAAACATGTCATATAGTAGGTAAAATATAAAACTGCACATTTTTACTCGAAACAACTAAAAAATATATCTAAATGTATCTTTCATTTGCCCATTTTTTGCCTGGTTGCACACATTGTCTGCTACGATATAGCTTTACAAAAATTACAAAAGGGTTCCAATTTTGTTTTGATGGTTGTTAAATGTTAGCTGCGTAGTATAATTCTATTTAAGGAAAGATATTAAGTAATATAGTATCAGCCCTGATTAGCACCACTTCTTTAGCTTCGGGCAAGTCACAATTCAAGAAGCGTTTAATTCTGAGGAGACAGTAATATAAATTGCTGTATACAGATAGATATATCTGCTTTAAATCATAATAACTCATCTGATGACAGAAAAGTCATAGTAACACAAAGCAGGTATATGCCAGAATATGCCAAGAGACCAATTTAAAATTTCACTTTAGCCTAATAAAGGACTTCTAAAGGTAGTACAATGAGAAAGGTAAACACATTTTTGTCTTAGACGTCAGTTACTTTGCCGAATTCTGAAACGACATCTGCCGGTATTCCGTGAATATGGCGACGGATTTGCGGCTGGGACAGATGCATCACACTAGATACATCGTAAATCCACCGAGCAGTTCGAACGATGTCAAGCCGATCGTATATCACAGAGAGTATCGATCTGACCACAATAATTGCTTTTGATGCTATAAATTTGATGGCGTGTTTGCAAATACAGAACCTTATCTAAAAACGTATGTTACGCCGTGTGTAATATATAAAAAGTTTAGTGTTAAAATATATATGTTTTGACTTTTTTTTAAACAAACATATTTTATTAATTGCAATTAACAATAAATATTTTTAAACATATTTACAATTCCTTAAAATTAAAAAAAAAAGAAAAAATATTTATAAAATGAACATATATACAAAAAAGCAAGACAAAAATATATGAATATGTTTTGACTTTAGGAATGGATTCCAATATTTATATGTGAATGATCATTGAGTTGTCATACTGTTCGGCGAAAGCCCATAACCCTCGACGAGTCATTTTCTAGCAGAATTCGAGCTCAATAAGTCAGATCAAATGTCAATTACAGATCCTACGAAGATGGTCCATAAATAATAAATCTTATCTTGGAACTTCAGAACATAATCAAAATTTATTCGATCAAATACACTTAAGGACAGCTTTAGTTCGGACTTTTTACGGCATTTCTAAAACTTTGAAAGTAATTATCTGCGGCCACTGTAAGATTTTATTTCTTCTTTACTCGACAACTTGTGTAATTGCTGTTCGAATTTGATCAAAAGAAACATAGAGAGTATTAAAAAGAAATAAATATTCACCTCATTGGTTTGTTATTTCAATTTGTCGAAAAGCAACAGAAAACGCTGATTTTCTTCCGCGAGGTCCAGAAACAGCGTCGACGTGAAATATTTTATTTTTCTCCAGGAAATTAGGGAGACGTAATTATGCTCGACAAAGTACTACCCATTTACAAGTTGTTGTTGGTTTTTTATAATCGACGTTCAAGACATTTCCGCATGCAGCAAAAAAAGGAAATTGAAGTTTGAAGACAAGATCAGTTGTCGAAAGTTATTGTCTGTAAATTATAAAAATCTGAATTTCGATTACACGGTTCCTATAAACTTATCTGTTTTTTAAATAAGAAAACGTTTATTGACACTTCATGGATGAATTGTTTATTAAAATGAGAACAGACAAATAAATTATTGATAAAACTAATAGAAAAAAAAAAGAAAATTAGTACAACTAATTTAACGGTATTACGTTGAAATTAATCAAAATATATTTAAAAAAGGCACCAAGATGCTTAAAATCAGCCAAAACGTTACATCGTAAAGTTTCACAATTTAGTATTTGAAATAAACGAGCTAAAGAAGCCAAGATTTGGGAGAGCAGTCATAATAAGGTTCAGCGGATTCGTAAACTGTACTCCGAAGTTGACAAAGGGGTGAATATGCCACTTACAAATTAGAGTAACTCCGAATGAAAAGCGCAAAGTAATAATAGCCTCTTCGCCCTGTAAGGGACTAACTCCATTTATTTTATTTTAAAAGTTTTCTACGTCTTTCAAATTGAGATGCTCCACGCCAACCCTATTGTTCGCTTTCGTTTGTCACAATTTCTACGTCATAACGACTCACTTCAGATTTTCGTTAACCTGACTTTAACGTGCCGGTACTTCGAGTGAAAACGCTTTCATTTCATAGTAGGATGATTTCATATTATCGGCGTAACGGTGAACCGAGATAAACGCTCCCCTAAACTTCCAGTCATTGACGAAACTTTTCCAATCTCCTGGAAAAAAAAAATTGACGCCGTGAGAGAAATTTTCACTGGTTCATTGAGCTGCGAGACATCTAAATTTAAAAGACGCGGCGGAATATAAATAAAGTTTGCTCATATATTTTTGTGTCACTTGCCGAAGAAATTTGGGTAACTCACTTTGCTTCGGCTCAACGAAAACGTTTTTCTTATTTCTGACAGCCTACTTAGGTGTAACATCTATGTTTAGAATTTCCATACGTAACTTTACGCATATTTATAAACTTAGCAAAAGTCCTCCAGCCCTGGTATGAAAAAAAATCTAAAAACTTTATTATGCGACACGTTATAAATGTCGCTTAGGCATTTTATTACTTTATTTTTATAACATTGAAATAGCAAACAAGCATGCAGCCCCTGATTATATGTAATCACTGTCATCCATGGCCGTCTTCTACTAACTCCATATAAAACAAGGGATTTTGTTTTGAATCAGATCAAAGATGCGTTGTCACTCGTGAGTTCGCCTCACATCCGACATCCAGACCATAAGAAATTTGGCATATCTACAGATAAACCGCTATTTAATCGCTAGTTCTACAATTCCCAACCGATTCGCCACCCAAATACAAACGTCCTCAACGTGAAGCTCTACAAAGTTTCAATTCTTTCACAGTAATGGACCAAAGCCGAGCCGGTCTCAGACAAGGAATCAAATTTGCATATAATCGATGCTAGCACATTATCGGTAATGAGAACGAGATAAAACGCAGGATTCCTTTTGTCGCCTGTGTGAGGATCCAGGTAAATTAGTAACGGCTGTACCGGGAATCCATTACTGAATTGCTGAGAAAATACTTCTGAAGTAAAAGTTACTTAAAGAGTAGCGAGGAAGACTTAATATTTTAACGTGTTTTACATAATAAACGATAGCAAAGCTTAATATTGACAGTAATAAATGGAGACTAAAAATAACATGTATCGAACTCGTCCAAAGCATACATACTGCAATACTCACATATTATTACGTCGGCTTCATCTCTAAGATTTGTTATTTCTTGTATTCATCGTATAAGTTTAACATAACAGTAAAAACCTCAAAAAGAATGGCATAGTGATACGAAGAAAATATAGAGAAGGCATAATTTTAGAAATAGTTGGAGTATATGATTTGACATAAATGAGGTTTGATATTTGAAAGTGTTTAGATATAGCTTTGACGAAATATTTGGTTGTATATGATCAAAGCATCATATACAAACAGGGTGAAGATAAAGGTTCAACAATCGTACATAAAGCTCCGTGGAAATTGTTCGGATGCTGATACCGCGTGCCGCCATTATGGGATTACCGACGGTCCGAACTGATACGACATTTTATGTGGTTACTGATTTGTTTGAAAACTCTACATATGTATAAAAATGAAACTCTTCCAAATTCATGCTTTTCTACTAGGATTACCTTCATTCATGCTTTTCTACTAGGATCACCTGTCGTAAGGGTCAAAGAAAAAAAAAAAGGGGAAAAAATTACCCAGACTTTTAAAGTACATATTATTTAGTTATATGTCTGATTAGGTATCAACCCCGGTACCCGTAGCAGTTTGACGGTAGTAATTACGCCCTGCGGCTCGTTTAAGTTCTCTTTATTACTAGTTCTTTCTCACCCGTTATTTCCCATACAAATACTTACGGTATTCTCTACATTTTCGGATTGAGCGTATTAGGCTTTAATACCCCCAATTGAAATGAACACCCCTATATATCACCCATAGTTAATTACCCGTAGTATGAGAGTAGGCTCCGTTGACATTTTTGACAAACCTTTTTCATTATCATTATGTTTCACTTAAAACAAGAAATGTTTGTCAAAAATTGCCCTAGAGTACGAGAACCCGGAATTCATGCCAGTATCACAGTCCAGTATTACAATCTATTTTGTAATGATTGTTTTTTCGGCTCACTTTTATATGAGGCGACCATCTCAGTCCTCGGGAGTAGCGACGCATCTGTGGTCGACTTCAGATAGAACCCCTGTTCTATATGAAGTTGCTTACAAATGTCCATGGGCGGCAGTAACCACTTACCATCAGGTGGGCTGCTTGCTCGTTTGCTATTTCATATTTATAAAAAAAAAAAATGAAGAGTATGCAAATGCAACATATATAACAGGTGCACAAAAGACCTAGTTTAAATAAATTGATACAGTCACATTAACCGGCGGACGTGGAGCTCTTCCATTAGGGGATTACCGGCTCGATACGTGGCGGCGACAACTTATCGGACAGGATTTCAAATCGGCCGCATTACGGTCACCGGACACCGCTTTCCCATCTACGTCCGGACGCTGATTTCACGTAATGTTATTTGAAAATACCTCTTAGGATTTCCACTACTTCTGCCTTTTTATACATAAGCTCTTAATATTAGTGTTTCAGTAATAACTTTGAAAGTCAACATAACACTTATTAACCGAAAATTAATCGAAATGTTACAACTGACATTCATAAGTAAAAACTTCTTTAGACGCGATGCTCATCGCATTTCCTATGTATATATATACACACTACATATAAATATATACTGTGTATATTACATATGTACCTCCGCGCGTTATTCTTACCCGACACAACCGCCGCAAACCCGCTACAATCCATACGGCTCGACGGATTGTGACATATCATTAGAATCGTCTCAGTTTGCAGAGTGACGTAGGCTATATGATTTAAAAAAATCGCCTGGATGTAGAGGGACAAGAGTGGAGGGACGCATTTTTTTACTATTATGACTAATCTAAAAGTATCTGTATTATGATTCTTTTACTTATATAAGAATTAAATTAAATATACATATATTATTATAAGCAAAAATTTCGCTTTAAGCAGTCGGGTTTTTTGTTTTAATGTTTTTAACGATGTTACTAGTTTTAAGTTGTAACTTCCATAGTGTCCTCATGGCTATCTTTTATTTCATAAAATAAGTACATATGTATGTCTCCACGCAAAGTTCTATCATTGGGCAGGAATAGGTGTTAATGGTACCTCAGGAGTCCAATCACAAAAAGCTACTTATCTTTGAAGTAAAGACGTAGGTATCAGGAATATAAAGTTCTTCAACACAATGTACCAGGCTGTGATAAAACATAAGCGGCTTAAATTCCAAGACCGTTCGAAAGGTTGCACGCGGTATTGGAAAGTACTTGAGAACGGACACATGTTTACTTACAGGCAAGTTAACAGAACGTGACTCAATTGAAAAGAATGAAGATAAACTTACACTTTATAAAATTATATTTTTACGCGACTATGTCTGAAGGAGGGTAACGTTTTTAGAGCGTATATATGTGTTCCATTGTACGTATGTCTATTTCTTTGCAACGTAAAAAAAGTCTAAAAGGTTTGCCGGAGTGTGACGCATGACATATCATTAGAATCGTTTTAGTTTACGCGTTATATGAAATTACAAATATTAAACATATATAACAATAAACGGAAACTGTAGGCAGTCAAACGAGCAGACAGGTTTTTTTGTTTAAATATTTTTAACAATATTACTTGTTAAAAACTGAACTACGTTTATATAATGTAAAAAAAGGTTTTCAAGATTAATACGAGTATAGACTGATATATTCTTGAGAAATATTAGTGGCAGTTCAATCTATCTACAAGCTGCGTAAAAATACAGGTACTGATGTGTACTACGATCCATGGGAAATGGATCAACAAATCTCTGCAATAAAGAAATTTAAAAAACCGCATATCTTAAGTACCAGTTTCATATTAAAATGGGTAAATTTCGCGATAATAATAGTCTAAAATCATATATCTTAACAATTATTGGAAAATCATTTTCCTTTATATCATAGAAGTGGCTACGAGCACGCACTTCACCGCATTGTAAGTGGCAATTGCCTCTCATGGAGGATTACATGTTTATATATAAGGATTAGGGTAGAATCTGAGGTTTGTTATAAATGCGTACCTTTGTGTTAGGACGTCTCGAATAAGTTTATTTCCCTTATAATAAACACCCTTTAACCCAGAACGCAGCAACTTTTAACACTGTTGTTATAACTACTCTAAAATGTGCAAGGGTTTTGAAGGCGGTTGAACGCTCTGCCGTTCAACTCTGAAAGTACCACCGCTTACGTTTAACGCTGTTGTATTTTGGTCTGAAGGGTGTGTGGAAGCGTTCCAGCTTAGTCCTCAGGAGTGGTAACGCATGTGTCGCTAACGTCAAGTAAGACTTTAATCTTATCTGGGTTTGATTACAGATGACCGTGGGCGGAAGGAGCCATTTTCTATCAGGTGGACTACATGCTCGTTTGCTGCTTCAATATTATAAAAAAACTACAACGTAAAACAAACTCGTGTGCTAAGTCTTCATAAAGCATTTTGGAAAAGTTTAAAGAAATACATTAATCATTCCCTCTCGTCGGCTCCCTGATTTACGCACGGCATCTGACGCAGATATAAATAATTCTTTCAAGACAACGTTTAACATATTTTTTACCCAGACAAGTTTTTCTCTTATCTCCGCTAGTTGTTAAGTATATCGTCCTTTATGTTGATATATGCGAGTTTTTTCGTGTACGTTTGTTTGGATATTTAAATCGTTTAGTCTATTAGCAAAGAGAAATAAAAACTAAGTTCCTTTATAGTTGTAAAACGTCTTAAATATGATTAATATAAATTCATGCAAGGCTTTGAAATGTTTTGAAATATATTTTATCAATAACGTTTATAAGTAATAAGGTTGTTTCTTTAGACCCTAGAACCACGGTGAGGGCAAATCATCTCTTTTCAACTTCATGACTCCTATTCCGAGTTATGTTAGTTTGAAACATGTGGTCAGCGTCCAGTTACCGTGAGCTCCACGCAACATCTCTATCACTTACACGTTTAACTACGTCCAACTTTAATAAAAAGAAAAAAGTCTCAGAAATTTCCAGAATATAAATAAATGTTAACTGAACCCATAAACACGACTGAGTTATAAATACGAAGTAGCAATTACGGAATCAACCCACGTGTTTTATTAACGTTCATTGCGAAAGGCCTATTTGTATCGCTTTTATTTGAGACGTTATTGACATGAAGAAATTTAAATTCAATTTGGTCCCTGAATTTCTACGGCAAAAAAAATAAATAAAGAAAGAACGTTTAATTCCATTCTTAACCAGTAGGTAATAAGCACAATAAACTATAATGAATTTCTATCAAACATAGGTAAGTAACTTTTTTTTTTCTTATACTTAAACCTAACGATAAGGCATACGGGCTACCTGATGGAAAGTATTAACCATCGCCGGCTTTGAAGGAGAGCTCTTTTCACACCCTTTTTGAAGAACCCCATGTCATAACGTTCCGGGAACTTACTAAAGAACTGAATACAATAAACAATATATTTTAAAAGTTCAGTTCATTAATATTTTAAAAGTATTACAATTATTTTAAAGTTACCTTTTAATCCCTTACTTATTTACCTATAATTTGAATAAATAATAAATTGTATCTTATTATAATTTGCATGCCTCATCAGGTGAAATAAGAGGACTTGTTAATGTACCCACCACCTTATTTCTGCAAATAAATAAATATTATTATTGTTATTAAAGATTAACGAAATTAAAATGATCCTAACGCGTTTAATTGTTATTCGTCATCGAAATACTCGTAGATGTTCTGAAGACTTTTTGTGATCAAACTTATCTTCGTAAGTATTAAATAAAGTACGGTCAATTCTTTACGAAACTTTTGAGATGCTGCTCTAAGTCTGAAACTACAACAAAAAGTTCAATTTTTGATATCGGGTCCATTGTTAGGAACTCGTGAAAAGAGCCATTAAAGATCCTTAGAACGGATTATTAAACTCTCACTGCATACCGGGTCCAGTCTCTTCAATACGCAGGGCACAATTAAATAAAAGACAATGAGGATTCGAAAACAAACAGTGAAGAACGTAACGAAGCAATTACTGGCGACAAACTGCCGCCATTTCCCGATGGCAAGAGAAAAAGAATGATGACTTCATTAGAGTGCGCGCGGGCGGGCATACAAACAAACTTTTTTCGGCACGACGCAACCAGAAACAACTGTTGGTAATTTGTTATCCGTATGCTGAAAGTTTGTTCCCTGAATACGTTTAACAATTAAAACGTTTCTCGAACAGATTCACTCGTAAAAAATGACAATTACAATGCGGAAACTTTGCTGCGTCCGTAGTTAGATGTTTTGTTGGTACTTAGTTATTGTCGACCGTAGCGTGGTTAATGTCGACTGTATAACAAAATTCACATACGCATAAGGACATGTGAATTTTGTTATACATACTCTTTATATATTTTGGAAGGTGGTAGTACGAGTATACATAGGTCAAGTGGAGAGATACGAGTACATATCCTGCATTTTAGTGGAAGGCTGTGGTTTCCAGCTCACTTTCATATGAGGCCAACAACTTAGTCTTCGAAAGTTGCGACGGCAGTGGTCACTTACCATCAAGTGGACTGCATTTTTGTGTGTTACTGCAATCTTAAAATTTAAAAAAATACAGACGAATTGAGTACCTCATCCTTTTTGGAAGTCGGTTAAAATGGAAATCAACTCCCGAATAATGACTTTAGTTTACTTGAAGAAAATGAAACAGTAACGACTTCCGTCAGTCAGTATCGTTTTATTTTATTATATTACAAACAATATTGGGGGTCTTGGTATCTTACTTTTAAAGGGAATATGGAGCTTTAAATAGTTTTACTTATCATATAAATCTATCATTAACCTATACATATTTGCTGACCAGCTAACTGACGAATAAGCAAGTGTTATATATATAACCCTAAAATTGACCCAGTTGCTCGTGTTTATACACGTACGGCCCAAATGAAAATTAGGACAAAGCGTTAATTTCACTGGGTCACACACAGCCATAAGATTTGCAAAGAGCTCGGCGTACCGAATAATTCGTGCTATGTTCTCGGACCGTCGAGCGTTCCAGGGAGTCGAGTGGAATAACCGAGCTACCGGACTGACCAAACAAACCGCACACAAGGCGTTTCAGTACCCACCGAATTTAGCATTAGATGCAACCCGACCGGAACGTTTACCGACAAACACGTTCCGACTAAATATTTACTTCAGTCTCGTTCGATTTAAGGAACAAGAGTTGAACGTAATTGGAATGTACTCGTATGTGCTCCTGTTAGCTACCAACACAGTCTAGCGAAGTGTTTACCGACGTGTAACTTTACTAAATGATGAATGGCTATACATCGTTTACGTTCTATCACCACGTAAGTCATTTTCGGCAACTTTTCAGGAGAGACAAATAACGAATGATTTTACATTGACACAACTAAAGTACCATGTTCTACTTAATTTTCCCTAATATAAAGGTTTTTATTGGTCTTACCTTAATTCTGATTGGATGAAACGACGGATATTTCGATTCTAACGGCGACGATTTTGAACATGTCAAAACAGCAAACAAATACTTACGTGGTAATAAGACTTAAACGACGTAGAGTAATGATAAAAATAACAGCATGTTGCACTTATGATCCTACACTTTATTCGTCGTAGCGGTGAAGTTTAACAACTTCTATAACCTAAATAGAAAATAGATGTTTTAAGTCAGATTTATAGAAATACTTTGAGCGTCGAAGAGCCGTCAATGACTAAATTAACCATATTGGGTAAGTAAGATAAAATCGACGACAAATACATTTGTTAGAAGCCTTTAAAATATTTTATCGTGTAAAACTATTTTTATGTATTCACGTTAATATACAAGGTGTTCGGTCATTGCTATCGGCGACTTTAGTGGCATTAAGTATGGCAAATTTTATTGACGAATCACAAAAACATTAAGTCGTATAAATAAAAACTTCATTTAACACGTAACACCTACGAAAGTCGATAATACTGACCATACTTCACACAAAGGGCTCCAACACCGTATAGTACCTATATCTACATTTCCTGCAGTGGAAGTTACCATTAGAACAGTTCCTTCACTTTGGACGTCACTTACACAATCCACCGCGCTCTGACCCGTGACTCTGTTACGAATGGCAGGTGGCACGTGCCGAGCCATCTCCGTCACGGGGCGTCACGTTCTAAACCCCAAGGGGACGCGTGCATGATCTTCTATGAACGGGATGTTACCAACATATTGTATATACGTTTGTGTATAGTAAAAGTCATGTTTTTGTTATAACGATTATAAATCAAACTATCGTTATGAAACGACTTTTACTAGGGATATGGCTCTACTGAGTATTAGAATAATTATGTATATTGTCTAACAGGCAGTTCAAGAGCACTGATGGTACTTTAGATATGTATATACGTTTTTATTAGATTTTCCTACACTGTTTAAGCTAGTGAAAATTATAATATACTATCTATACTAATATTATAAAGCAGTAGTGTTTATTTGGTTGAACGCGCTAATCTCAGGAACTACTGGTTCGAATTGAAAAAATATTTTTGTGTTGAATAGTAAATTTATCGTGAAACGCTTTATAATATCACGCTATACTTGTTTTTTTTTAAAAGATTGTTGTCTGTTGAAGTTTCATACTTGGACGTGGACCATTTGTGTTTATATGGTTTAAATTAGTATAAGAGAATGCACTCCACCTAATTTTAAATTATTATCACCGCCCATCATCTAAAACGAACTCCTTATAGACCTTGGTTTGAAGCTAATCAGATATGCATCGCCATTGGAACTAAGAGGATTGCCTCATAACACTCTTCCAACGACATTTTTACGCTAGAAATAGATGTGGTCATAATTTCTCAGTGGACACAAAAAATATACTGAGTCATTTTTGCAAAAACGAATAAAAGTATTTATTTTAACAAAGGCTTTACACACCAAACCACGAATACACAGTAGATTTCACTGAATATTCTTCCCTTCGTCGATTTCCATTTTCGTTTTTTCTTCCCTAATTCACTCGGACGGCGCGTCCAAGCCGCGATTTCATTACGGAATTACTTCTTGTTTTCACACACAACAATACTCGAGGCTCCGTTTGAGAAAGGACAAAATTCCCGGGACCGAATCGATTATTTACCGTCGAAGAAGAATAGTATTTCTCCGACGGAATATAAGTGATTTCGTATTCGTAAGCCTCGTATGATTTACGAGAAAACAGAAATGGAAGCCAACATACATTATCGAAAATGATAGACGCATCAGTATAATGCGTGATACATCGCGGCTCTTTTATAAAACCATCAATCACGATACGCGTGGTAAGTAAGCTCCCGAATGTGTCCTTAAACGATGTTATCATTTCAACCTATTTTTTCATCTAAGGTATTTTCTTAAGATATTTTTTTTTTTTAAGTTGGTAAAATCCTTTGCAGTTAGAATTCGGCGAACCATTGTTACACCTTTTTCTGTCTTATAACAGCAGTGTTAAGCGGCGTTGTGTTCTGGTCTAAGGGTGTAGTTATGTAAAGCTACTTATCTAAGACGCAATTAGTTGCAACGTGTTAGATAAGTACCTTTACATAACTAAAGACTTAGGTCCTCAGGGATAATGACGCATTTGAGGCAAAATTTAGGTGAACCTCTAATCTTTAAATCAGAGGCTGATTAAAATCCAGGTAAATAAGGTTACTTTACCTTCATACAATAAACATAAGCGTAGGAATACTTTAAATAATGGATGGCAAATCATTATTTTATACAGCTAATATACCACTGTATTGTCATGTACGCCACTTGTTGTTGCTAATTGCAGCGAAAAAGATATTATTTAGGCTTTCCTTAACCTACCTAGCTAAATAATATTTTTATAATACCTAGTTAAATAATATTTTACTTAAAATTGAATTGGGTATTTGCATGATTTTCCAATTCATTAAATAGTTATGTCTTATTATTTTTTTTTTTTTAATTTTTGAATTTTTTTTTTTTTTATTTT
>DWNE01004580.1:0-14984 GCA_018249875.1 Cecropterus toxeus
GATAAGGAGCAGTCTAGATTTTAAAAAGGAAATATAATTTTAGTGAACTGGAATGTATATTTTGCATAATTTACACGTTTCAAAATCACAAATTAAATATATATAGATTAAACTTATTTTTATTACTCATTTTCAACACCTCGGTAACCGGCTCGTTGGTCTAGGGGTATGATTTTCGCTTAGGGTGCGAGAGGTCCCGGGTTCAAATCCCGGACGAGCCCAATCCTTTTTTATTTCTTAAAAATTGTTTTATTTGTGTTATAGGATAAATAAAACTTTGTATTTATTTCTTAATACTGTTATTTGTATTTGTATATGTTTAGTACATTTAATACATATTTTTAGAATGTTACAGTAATCATCGCACTAACAACCTACATCAGCACATTAGCATAAACCGAACGAATTATTGAAATATGTTTAAAATTAATGTCATTTTATTTTGATAAACAGAAAATATGCAATTTTAATATATGTTTTAAATAAGTACTGTAATGCATTTTCTTGGAATTATAACAAACGATTAACTATTTGGTTTGATAAATAATTTGATGTTAACATTTGCCCTATACGAATTGATAAAAATAATCTTTATAATCTTTATTACGTCTCTGGCTACTACAAACAGTTTTAGCCTTTGAATTCCGATTGATTTATATTTTTATCATAATCTCATCATAATTGTTTCATCATGTGTAGTTTAGTACTATAAATAGTTTGTATACCGGTAGATGACTTCCAAAAACAGGTTTTAAATGTTTTTTTTTTACCTTTTCTGTTACAAAAAGGTAGTCTTAAATACCTTAAAAAACCTTATTTTGTAATTGAATTGGACACTTCTGTTCACTTCTTTGTATGTACTTATAATTAATTGTAAAAAATGGCATACAAGATTTTTTTTATATTTTAATTCGCATAAAAAATACATGTGTTTATAAGCGTAGGTAACAACGTAAAATCTATTATACCAATTAAATAATGAATATATGTATAACCACATAATTATCGAAGGAAGCCCGCTACTGAAACCAAGCCTGCCTACGTCATACAAAGACAGAGGAACTCAAATTGCATTGAATTGCAAATTATCATTCTACACACAATACCCAATAATAAGGAGCGGGAACAATGGAACTTACTGGAATGTTCCAGATTGTACTCGAATCTTCGTGAAGTATTCGAAGGATCGCGCTCAGATTCATTGACATGGATTGTTTAGAACTCCATGTAGGGATGTGACTTGGCTGGGCAAAATCGATTTTTACATTAATCGATTTTATTTTTTATTCAAATAATCGATTGTCCAAATATCGATGTGTTGTTTTAAATTAACGATTTTTTTGTTTGTTATTATAAAGTCATCTTACTTACTTTTTGATAATTACTTTTTGATAATTTTGTTGTCAATTTTTATGCAAAACGCCATAAATAATAGGCACTAGATGGCGTTGCAAGTAATTCTATTATAGAGCATCTGTTTAAAATTCGAAAGTACGTGAAACTACGAAATAAATAATCTTTTTATTAATTCAAAGCTACGCAAAAAAAATGTAAGTATGGTATATAAAATCGATTATTTATGGTCAACAAATCTATTTATAAATGATTGTCAATTCAATTATTCTAAACAATAATCGATTTATTAAATAATCGATTATTTTTTTACATCCCTAAATCCATGTACGAGATACTTAAACAAGATACGTTTTAGTAGCGCAGACAATACAAGTATTGTGAGGTTGCTGAAGTGTAAGTAAACAGAAACTGTCTATGTGTGGAAATGAATATGGACATTATGTCTCTGTGTGAGATATGGTTCAAATATAGAGATGTTTGTTCAGTGCTATGCACATATATATTTTTCTCCTAGAAGAATATGTCGTTTGCCAGAACGACATGATCTTCTAGCTGAGCTAAAAGTACAGGCTTGTTTGCTAAATTTGATTGTCATATTGATATGGTAGATATACAAGGGTGTATGTTTTAATTTCTTGTGAATATATATGTTTAATGTGATTATATTTATTTTCTTAATAATATTTTTATAAATGTCGATACATATAAAAATTATTCCATATTTTCCTTGGTCATATTATGACGCTTAAATGACTAGACCGATTACGCTAATTCTTTTCTTTGCGTTTGTTACTGTCCGAAAAAGGTTTATATAAAAAAAAATAAGTAACGACCTAACTGTCAGTCTTACCAATTCGAATTCAGAACTCATTGGTTAGATGGAGCAATGTCTGTCGAGTTTTCTGTTTAACCTAAAGTTGACTTCTGGCATTAAGTCCGCCTTTTGTACCAATATTATGGTATAATAAACATATAAATAAATTACTGCTGCAATAGAACAGGCATTTTTTATTTATTTGGTTGTTACATTTTTGCTTATGTATTAACACAAGTACAGATATAAAAATTGCTAAATGTACAACCAATTAGGTAGGCAAACACAGCATGCTAATTCACACATGTAGGTACCCTTTAAATAAAAATAAACGCTTTCCCGTTTATGTACGTCGAGCTCAATGAATCCCGCATTATAGCATAAAATATTTGAGCCTTGTATGTCGGCTGAATAATTACGAAGTGGGGATTAGTTTAACAACCGCGGGTACGAGCCAGTCCACGCGAATACCGCAGTGATTAAAATGTGTGGTCTGGAATAATCCTAGTTATGCGATTGAGGTGGAAATATTAAATTAATACAGGTCCCGGATCAATCAGAGCTAATGGTGAGGTATATACGAACTTAGAGTACGTAATGTCAATAAATTTCAATATGGCAATGCTAAAATGGCAATAGCGATATATGGCTGTGTAAATGTGTAAGTAGACATATGCAAGAATAGTGAAGGAACTCAAAATCATTCATTTTACAAAATGGCGTTTTTTAAATTCCAAATAATATATAAATGATTTATTAAGGGTTTGACTTTAATGATCAAAGGAAAATTTATCGTGACATTAAAACAAAAATATCAAAGATTTATTTTTGTTGATTTATGATCGTATGGCATATTTAGTTTAATTTGACCGAATTTTGAGTTCCGTAACTATTCTCGCATACAAGCGATATATTGAGATATAATAAACTAAAAATAAATGAAACGCATACCAATTTTATTTGTAGGTATTTAATGAAGGTAACGTAAATGTTCTTTAAAATCGAATAGTTATTATTATTTCCGGAATATATTTTATATCAGTCTAAATTTTGAGCCATTATTGATATAACGAGACTGCCTAAGGTTTCTTACAAATGCCTTGCTTCCACTGGGGTCAACGTATAACTTCTTTAGGTTTATACTTTATCATTAAAAAAGAACAGCAGCGCTGAATACTATTGTTATGAAGTAAAAAAAATAGTGTCTGTAATGTTGATCCGCGAGGTAATATGCCAACTTCAACGCCAAAATAACTGCACGGTAGAAATAAGTGTAGCAGTGGTACGTTCCCAATCAAACCTTACTCATTCTATTACCTTGCCAGAAATAATATCGAAATAATCCTACCAAAATGTAAAAAAATATTCTTTATTACTAGCAAAACCATTGTTTCTGTAACGTCATGCAAATTCCAAAGCATTGACACAAGATCCTAACAACGCCGCCATCTGCGTGAGGTTGAAATATTGGCTATCATCGGGAACATCGCTCGTGACATTGATTTATTATGCAAAATAAAGGTTCTGTCCGGCTACCGCCCACCTCGGACACGAGCGGATTTACAGTATGACATGTTATTATTCTCCGCGCAAATATGCGAAGGCTGTAGCGATATAAACTATTTTCCATTGTCACATGTGGTTGTTAGTTGGAAATAAGACGACACAAGTTATTGTTGATACTGTTTTTAAGACAATATAAGATTTTAAGAAAATTTATTATTGTAACGCATGCAGTCCACCTGATAGTAAGTTGGTACCGGTGCCCTACATGGTAAGCAAGACATTAGACGTTCCTTCTTCCTTCGTTTAGACACTTTAGATGTAACAGCATTTGGTATACGCATAATGGTGTTAAGGCATTTCGCGGAATTTAATCACAGACGCTAATGAAAATTAAGTTAAGCACCACTCTCCCAAATGTTTGTGCACTTTCCTCCCTCGCTCTTTTATTTCGAATTCCACTACGTTTTTCATTTGACTGTTGTTTTATTCACTGTCTACTTTGTATTCGTATAAATTTTTGATGAAACGTTTGTAGCTGTTTTATTTCTAAAGTCTTTGATAAATGATTCATAGAAAGAAAATGATTGTTACAAAGATAATGGATTGTAAGCCTACGATACTTAATTAATTAACATTTTTATGTGTAATTTTATCGTATACCCTTACGAAAATCATTGATTAGTAATTTATATTTGCGTGAAATTCTCATTTAATCGATGCTATTATTTACAGTACTTTTAAACATCAGCTCATACACGTACAACAATTAAACAAATTATTTATTTAAATTTAAAAAACTGTTTAAGTATTTTTATGTTAAGTATTTTTTTAACTTACAAAATTGAATACTTCAATTCTGTTTGTAATTTTTTGTGCTAGCAATACTTAAGACATACCTAAAAAGATTATCCGACAGGTCAGCTATACATTGGAAACGCGACAGGGGCCTGAACATGTCAATTTGTTCTCGTCAGTTTCACGGCCGAAACTCGTGCAGGGCGATGACAGGCACAATAATACAAATATACTAGATACCTAACTAAACCATATTGTATGTGTGCGACTGAGCTTTGTTCTGCGAGTCAATTTATTACGCATATTTCATTTCATAAACCTACTTTTTATAATTCATTGTGTGTTTTTGAGTAACTAATAGCAACAATAGTCCTTGGATACGAAAATGATTTATATAATAATAGTTCTTATGTCATATATTTAGATCAGTTTGAGGTGTCCTTCATTTAAATACAAAATTTATTTCAGACAATGACAGTAATGAACGTCTTCAGTGTCTGTCCATAAATGTCGGTCATCAATTGAAAATAGAATTAAAGGTACTTTTACGCTACTTATGATTAAATTCAAGAGCCTCACAAAAGTTATTGTTAAGTGATCTAAACACACCCTGTAAATCAGAACACAGAAACAAAAATGCCATCACGTTTGGTTGTGGTAACTTTGCAATAAAAGCTATAATAGATAAAAAAACCATTCAGGTTTTTTTATCTATTATAAGATTTTATAGTAATACTGATTCATATTCCTAGCATATAAACAAAGGTTGATTGTGACCAGGAGACTCAATTATACGGACAAGGGCCTGAATATGTCAATTTGTCCACATCATTCCCCTGGCTCTGTGGAATTGACCTCGTACGGCAATGCGTACATTGGTTTTTAATCTATATGAACATATTCAAATAATCAGTAAATATTGAAATAAAAGATAAGTTTAACAAACAAAAACCCAACGCAAAAATAGGTTTTAAAAAGGCTGAAACAATAAAACATTGCCATCAGACATAATTACCTACGAACTATTTAATATCTTTGAATTGATTTCCAGATTAAGACGTCAAATTAGCTTTAGTATAAATAAATATGAGTTCTTGCTTATTTTCACTGGAATTAACTAAAAATGGTAATATTATTTTTCGCCAATGACTTCATGAATTCTTTTTTCGTAATAGTGGCAATATTATAATCAAAACAGTGCTGATTATAAATGAAGCCTCTTAAGTTTTTAAATTTTCAGTACGGCTTCAGTCTTTCATAAAAATAATAAACTCTTCCTTTACTATTTTAATTTAGTCTTTTACATTTTTTTCTCTTTCTTGGTTTCGAATGACGCTAATTTAATACCCGTATTGTTACCACCGGACATCTATTTTCAGCGTGAAACAGTTTTTTTCTGAGGAAAGGAAAGGAAGTCTGGCTGGTATACATATGAAGCAACCATCTTAGTATTCGGAATGGCAATGCATTTGATACGCTTCACGTAAAACCCCTTTCCTACATGTACCACTTACCATAAAATAAACTGCATTACCATTTATTACTTCAATCTTCTAAATATATATTAAAAAGGCAAAACTCTATAACCTTCTTCCCCAAAGTCATAAATTCCCAAGGTTATATCCAAAAGTAATCTGGAGCTGCCCTTTAAATATAAAACACAATATCTCAGGTATGTAAAATTTATGGCAGCGTCGCGAGACGGCTGAACTTTTTCTTTCTCCAATGTTATTAAACTTTGCCAGAGTCAAAATGTTAACCTAACCGAATATCAACATCGGCCCTTGTTTATTCGAGTTTTAACGAGATCCGCCCAAGGAAAAAATAAACACTTCGGAAAGTAATGACTTTTTCTAATCGCGTGCAAATATCTATTGAGATGTTTACAAATGCCTTAACGAGGTATTATAATCATTTTCAGATATTTAAAAAATATATACAAGTACGATGAATTTTGCCTGCGACTTTGCATGGTTACCCTTTGTTACTAGGGCGTATATGAGTAACCTCTGCCATGCTGGCCGCACAGCGGCTGCGGTTCAGCTTAAGGTCGTCCTGTCGTGTCTGTACGTTCGAAAGCGCATTTCTCCCTCACTCTCAGAGTGCGGGTGGGACGCGCACGCTCTTCGTTTCTGATCCGAGGGCACGTTTTGGAGGCCAGCATTTTTTTTATTTTGAGTAAAATTTTGGACCGATTGGGCGACAGAATTTCACTCGCGTTCAGAGCGGTAAGGAGGCGTTTAAATGTCCTTGTTTATTTGACCTCATGTTTTTCTTTCTTCTTTTTGCCGGGCATAAAAGATAGATGCTTATCATTACCATCGTATGTATGTCTTTATCTCGTACAGTGTTTAAGTTCAACCGTAAACTTTCAAATGCAAAAATATCTTTAAATGGGTGCAGTCGTTTTGGCATAATACTTGAATAAGCAGACAGACGACGGCTTTATAATACCATACTAGATAAAAATACCTTTTGTTATATCTCGTTTGGAGCTCTTTTAGTACACAATAAAAGCGGTCATATAATTTTATTAGTTTGAAGAGCCATTGTGGCGTAGTGGCTTTATAATTCCGGCCATGTAAATCTACTCTCGGCTAATTTTGCGATTCGAATAGAATATCAGTTGGTTTCCATTAGCTTAATACAATGCGTTCGTTACTGTATTGTATTGTGAGCATAATAACGCTATTTCAATTGTATTTTATGTGTGCCAAAGTATTGTGTGTTGTATTTTCAAATTATTTAAATACTAAGTAGGTACATAATTTTTATGACATATTTTTCTTATTTTATATCAAATTAATTTATCAATGTTGTTTTAAATTACATTACGTATTTTTTATAAGAATGAAGTAGCAAACGAGCATGCAGTTCACCTGATGGTAAGTGGTTACTGCCGCCCATGGATATCTGTAAGCAACTTCATATAGAACAGGGATTCTGCCTGAAGTCGATCACAGATGCGTTACTACTGCCAAGGACCAAGATGGTCGCCTCATATATAAGTAAGCCGGCAACCACACCCTTTCAACGAAACACAAGAACTGATTCACGCTAGAAAAAGGGTGGCGATTGTACTTCCCCGGTCGAACTTCATTGGTTCTACCACCTGAAAATATTTACTTCATTATTGTTGTTTTTATCAATCAATTATCATTAATTAATTTCATTGGTATTTTGTGTTGTGTGCATCATTACCAAACACAATAATTGGTTCCATGAATAAAAAAAATATTACAATCCGCATCACAACATTTGCTTCCATAAATAATAAATATCGAATTGCGCATTATTGTTATTTCTTTACATTTACTTGTAACATGCATTGATTAAAATACGTAATAAATGGAACGACGTGGTTGATAGTTGTATGAAGATTTATGGATTAATCAACCACCAATATGCATGCGGCTGACGTTTCAATTTTCTCTTGGTATTGGTATCGGTCCGGTTGAAATGGGAACTAGTTCTAGGAACGCAGACGCTCTGGACGGATTATTCCAATACTGTAATTGTATTGTAAAATTATTAATTAGTTAACAGCGTTAATAGTTACACTGGGGAACTAGTTCTAGGAACTATTGACAGATTATTTCAATACTGTAATTGTATTGTAAAATTATTAACTAGTTTAGTTGACAGTGTTAATAATTACACTGAAGCAATAATAATGGGGATAAATATAAAATATAATTAATATGAACGTAAAAATAAACTACTAAAATGAGTAACTGATAACGAATAAACAAGTTACTATAACGAATTAATTTAGTATTTACAATAATACTTTCTTTCTTTCTTAAAACATAAAAGGACTATGCTAAAACGTGTTATCTATTGTCTCTCATTAGATATTTGTTTTGCTCCATGTCACTCTTACCAATAATTTTAATGAATAGGATTTTAGTGGTAACTATGCCCTATATAAGTGATACGTTGTATTGTATGTTTCCCATATAAAAAAGAATAAATTTAAACAAGAAAATGTAAATAAAAAGCTTACTCAAATCCAAAAATTTATGCACATAATATTGTTTAAAATAAGTTGGCAATGATATTGCCGTATTAGTTCTACGGCAAAATCTTCCTCTAATAGAGCCTTTACAAATTCCCGACTAACATTAAGTCCTTTTGGGCCCGCAGAAGTGAAATAACCTGCACCCATCTTAGTCTGGGTGTAATAGGGACAAGATGGCGGGCATTGTAACGGAGTATAAAACACGCAATTACACTGGGTTGAAGTTAATGAGGCATAAATGGACATTTGGTGCCATTAGAGACAAGTCGGAGCTGGTAAGAGCCCTATATTTACGGCCCAAATGTCGGAACTAGCATTAAGAACTTGAACGTAAGTATTGGCATAAAACACTTTCTTAATTATTTTTTATAATAATGATTTTTTTTTATCAGACTGAAGTAGCAAACAAGCATACAATCGAACCCATGGTAAGTGATTGCTGCCAGTACCACTCATCATGGGAGAGGTACCACCGGCACACCTATTTCTAGCGTGAAGCAGTTCTTGCGCTTCGGTGGAAGGGTGTGGTTGCTGGCTCACTTTTATATGAGGCGACCATCTCAGTCTTTGGGAGTAGCAACGCTTCTGTGGTCGACTTCATATAGAACCCTGTTCTATATGAACTTGCATACAAATGTGCATCGGCGGCAGTAACCACTTACCATCAGGTGGGCTGCTTGCTCGTTTGCTACTTCATATTAAAAAAAAGGAATCAAATTTTTAACTGACTAAAAAGTCCGTTGTTAAAAATGGTTCCGTATATCACGTACATAGGCGTGCGGGCCAGAACGTCGGCAATGACTGCGTCGACCGCATACTAATTCCATAGCCTTGAACTGAAGCATGAATATCATCGAGTACCAAGTCACTATAATCTTTAGCAATACTTCCTAACTTCCCGTTAATATCAGATAATTATTGTAAGGTATTTAGCACGTACCTTTTCTAGTACGATTAAACGTAATTGCTTGTAATGTATTGTAACCATTAAGCCATGTATCCTCGATAAATACAATCGGATTGGAAAACACCGGCATTCCGATGTAATTGGTACAAAACATCGCATTATGTTAGGTTTACTGCAATTCATTATTTCCATTTTACCAAGCAACATTACGAAACCCATACTCAGTAAACGTTGTAATTTTAGGTACCTGGAAATCATATTACATAAACCTAAATTAACGGAAACATTAAGGTACATAGTATGTTTTGTATTTGAAATATTTTTTAAGATTTCTTATAAATTCTGAATGAGGTTGTTTTCTTGTGTTCACTTATATCTCTGCAGTAACAGTTGCCATGGCAACATTGATTTTCAAAATAAAAACTATTCAGCAAACCTAAGTAGATATCTTTTTATCACAAAATACAAATAAATATACTTTGCTGTTTGTGTAAGAAAATTTCTTTTAAGGGCCCTAATGTTAAACTATTTGTATGATAAAGATATTTATTATGTCTACCCGCAACAGTTTTTATTCACTTTGTATATTCTATCTTTTTCAATAAACGTTTGAATTAATTTAATGGAGGTAAATATTTAAAGAATTTGAATGGACATTTTGTCATGAACAGTTTACTCTGCTACTTCCACCACAACTCGACGAATATGGAGCGTCTGAGTCAGTTAGCCTAGTCAGAGGCAGTTTCATTCAAATTATGATGAAGCATTCTGTATGCAAGTGAAATATGTGCCGTAGCGAGGCAGGTATGAGTGGTACGGTGGTATGACGCTCGGCCACCACGCGCGCCGCCACAGCTGTCCGCGGACGCCGCCGCCCATTGGCTGCGCGCGGAACCGGTCCGCGCCCCGCACCCCCGCGCCCCGCCGATACAACTTCCAAACGAATTCTTATTCATGTTCCTCGCTACGACCGTTGCTGTTGAGCGCGCGCACCCAGCCCGTATTTCGCGTAATCTTATCGAAATGTTTTCGACATTGCGTACGTTTGTTCTATAAGTGTAATTTTTTTGATACGAGTCGAGCTGCTCCCGAGGCTCGTGGCGGCCGGGACGTTGCCGCCAACGCTATGACGACACACGGCGAGACCAGTGTTTTTGTCCTTTTTGTTTCAACGGTGCTTCGTGAGCGGCTTCGACGCAGGGCTACCTTAACCATGTGCGTCAGATAGTGTTGTGCTCCTATTAGTTTTTTGCCAAACTAATATGCTAGCTTGTGGATATTGCGGTGCGTGGTGAGCGAGAAGCTCCGTTGTGAATCATAGTGCAGTGTCGATATGAAGGTGACTGTGTGTTTCGGGTCCGTTCGGGTACTGGTACCTTGCGGCGCTGGCGACCTGTTGGTCAGGGACCTCGTCCGAGAAGCAACGCTCCGGTACAAGAAAGCTACCGGACAGGTCAGTTGAACATGTTATAAACAGCTCCGCCCTCACTTCAAACTGTTTTCGCGCGGTTTCCTATAATTTTCATTGGTCGGTTGACGTCAGTTGTTTATTGTTTAGTATGCTAAGTTATTACTCACCAAAATATTTGTACCTCTTACTTAATCTTGTGATTGATAATATACTTATGTGTGATGAAATTGTATATAAACAAACGTTTATCTATAATCCACCATATCTGATACTTAAAGGTTACTACAGAATCTGTTGCAATAACAGAAACTTGAACATTAAATGGCCATCTCAGCTTGCCGCTCTGCCATCGCAGCCACATCGCGTTTTTGCGCTAATGATCGTTTCCATGGAATTCACGATCTTGAATCGTCTGTCAACCTCATCGAAATCCACTTTCGCATTGTATAAATTGCCAGTGAATAATTCAAAATAGTCGCAGCGGTAATAGTCATCCACCGTGGATGCGGTCAAACCTGATTCGGGCACGACTCGCTAGAATTTCATAATGCAGACGGCTCACTTTTCGACAAATATTTCATTCGGTCCATAACCTATATGGGATAAACATTGACTTTGAGTAGATAAGATTTCACGTTCTGAATTCCTTTGTCGATCTGGACCTTCGTTAAAAATCATTATATGCCATATTTGTGGGTAGTCGCCAAAAACGTTGGCCTTATTTTTGTTTTGGGACCTGCGACATAAATAGTGTAGGTGTTAATTGTCAAATAGTTAAATTTTAAGGGAAAAACATTGAAAACTAGTATTCAATAATACTCCTACACAATTTCAAATAAATTACTTCACTCTTAAAGTCACTTTAAATATATAATTGAATACTGAAGAAAATAGTAGAGACATATTTAAAAATAACAGAGCGTTATACAGATAAACATGGTCTTCCTCTTGTCTCATAGGACTATAGTTTCTTAATTATTCGTTTCTATTAAGTAAATGTTCCTACATAGAATCTTTATTTACATGGGTAATCTATCACTCGCCCGCACCGCGCACCTGCTACGCGCCTACATAGTACATTCGTAGGAAGCGGCCGACCTTGCATTTTACTTCCCTGCATCATCATTAATTACCATTGCTATGACCCATCTACAGATCGGCGATATAGTACTGTAATGAGTATTATGACAGGATGTCCCGGGGAACCTACTATAAATAACGCTTAAAGTAGATATAATACATAACTTATACGTTTGTTATTTCCTTACATATTTAACAGCTTTTGGTGGTAATGATATTTTTTTCCTGTTAGACTGCTGAACTTAGCTAAGGAGTATGCAGGCCCTCCTACCTAATTTTAAGTAGTTATTGCCGGCTTTAGAAGTCTGTAAATCTTCGAATAGAACAGGAAATCTACCTGCCCCAAACGTTTGGGGATATTTATTTCAAAGTGCAAATCACCCTAAAGACTAAGTAGGAAAGCATCATGTTAATCCTTTAGCGCCCTATAGGTTAAACTTTGAAACTGAACGCCTCCGGTCAGAAAGTTTGTGGAGGTGGAATAGTAAATTTGTTGATTTTTTTTCCCATTTTAGCGATTTCTAAACGGGGCCGTTGATTTCTATTTCCACATTGTGTGTCAAAAACACACGCTACGCCACTACTGGTACTGACTCCGTAGCTATCTCCTACTAAGCTTAAGTAAAAAAATACTTTAATTTAGGTATAACACTTGATAACAGATGGGCAGTCTGTAAATGCTTCAAAATCGTTTATTCAATCGCTTGAAATTAGCATTTTAAACTTTAACACGTGCAATCCATTACGCAGAGTATCCATCTTAAATTGAAAAAACAACGAACAAGAGTTTCGGGTCAAAGAAAAACATTAATTTACCCGTCAAGAGATTACACATGGCGCTATGAGAAATCCACTTTGTTATTTTTTCCACGATCTGTTTAACGATTGAATTTATACATATTTTAGTAATAACAGGCTTACAAGGAAACTTCTCGTCCAATAAACTTGGCATCAGGTGAACCGTTCCTGTTATTCGTAACAAAGCCATTCTTATCTCTCTAGACCAAATAAATCCCATTATTTCTTAATGTCCTAAGCGCTTAGTTTTATTACAATTTAGGGAAACAAACAATAGTCTATTGTTCTAAAAGACCACACCATAAGGTTTTGTAATAATTCATGGTGTTTAAGATAGTTTGATTGGTACGTTTTGCTTATTGCAAAAGTCTCTATCACTTACCTATATAAGAAAATAGATTTTCATATCTCAAATATAGCATACCTATATAATATGTAAATGTACAACATATTAATTTTAGCAAAGTATTGTCTGATAGATGTTTAAAAATGTAGGTAACATCTTTTTTCAAGTAAATCAAACATTTTATTACCTTGTTCGAGCATACGTACGATTCTAAACTGTGTTTTTATTCAATTATTTGTATCTGCAACAAAACTATGATTGTGAAGATTGAACAATTTGGTGAAAACCATGTAGCTCTAATTGCTTATTACAATAGATATACTTACTTTTTAAAGTTTGGATAAAGCGGTTTACTTTATGTAACTCATTATTTAATTCCCTACTTAGATGGTTAGAATTACCTAAAAGCCTGTATTACAAGGAGATAAACTTTTGCTAAGCTTCGATTCTGAGTATTTACTTATAAGTAAATCTGCAAAAATCGTCCTAAAATTACATACTATTGACTTAGTTGTTGTATGTACTGTCAGATGAAATTATAGAAGCATCTTAAAATGTCCCGTCATTTTTCTGAGAACCGGTCGACGGGCGCCGTGCATATAGCACGAGGTAGATACAATAGGTTTCAACCTCTCGAGCGCCCGCGCCTCTCGCATACCTGGCGCGCCGAACCCACGACAAGGGACCCATTGTTTCCTCCAAGTCACTTCATGACTTTTGGCCGTTTGGGCTGAAATTTAACGCAATATACTTCCGCGAATAATACGTGCCGTGACAAACAAGCATAACCCATGCTTTGAACTTTTTACTCTATAATCTGAGTTGCTTATGCCCGTGTCATTTAATACCGTTTTGCCAGTGGAGCGGCAAGCGGCCGTTTGCCGCTCGTTAAGTCCAACCCGTGACCTTTTGGTTGTGTAACTTGCAACCGATCGTGCAGAACGTTTGCCAAAACTACATACACTAGCCTACTATATTTAAGTAACACTTAATAAGTACGTCTGTTGCACAAATCTCGATTCATAATGTATGGAACATTGCGAATTGGGAACTGATTGATTGATGAGCTCTCTAGCTCATTGGACTGTGAAAATATTTGTTTATTATTTCGATTGTCTTATTGCTTAAAATAACATTGACTAATCCTTATGAATACACATAACTTAGTTGTTAAGACAATACCCGCTCTTGTGTTGTATGTAAGTGGAGAAAATATATTGTGCACAAACAACATACCTAACTTACCAGGTGGGAAATATTATTTTCTGCAACATTGAGGTAATAAAAGGACAAATAGCTTCGGAATTGTGAAGCAAAGTAAACATGAACATCGTAAAAACACGCGTAGATTGAAAAACATCAGTTCAGTAATATCATTCTTCTGAAATTAAAGTACTTCACGCACATACTGTCCACCTGACGGTACGTGGTCGCGGCACATATAAACCGCAAATCGGATTGTCGCACTTGAGGTCAGCCACAGATGTGTGGAGGCTTGAGGACTAAGTTGGAATGCCTCATGTAAGAGCGTGGTTCCATTGGGAGCTATTTACTACTAGATATGTTGTAATTAAGCACTACTAATAGCTACCTAGTGCGCCATTAGTCAAAGGTAGTCACATATAATTAGTGTGTTTCAAAAACTACGAAATAGAACTTAATTAGTCGTTCGCTAGTCATAAACACGTCGTTTTCGCTTAGTTGCCAAACTATATAGATATTCGCTTATAGCCAAACTTAAAATGGATGATAATAATACAAAAACGACTATTCTATTATATTGGCATCTATCCTAACAATATAGGTCAAATTGCAATTGATTTCTTGAACCTAAAAATTATTAGACGCTTTCTACATTTATCCTCAGCCATTCAGCCCCACACTAGGATTTTCTCCTGTGTCGTGGGTGCCATGGACATACAAAGACGAATACACAAACACCCAGACCCA
>DWNE01004581.1:0-14983 GCA_018249875.1 Cecropterus toxeus
CGCAAACTTTCCAGCCACCCAGGGTTGACTGGTAGAAAATGCCATAAGGCATTAAGTTTGCCTTATTGTACCTTTTATTTTTAAGAAGTGCAACAGACAAATATGTTATTATAATATTAGAATAACTTTTGGTTTCATTCGTTAAAAATAAAGATATGGCAAAATAAATCAGAAACCTCATACTGTCCGAATATTAAAGTTACTCACCATATAAATTCATCATGTACATTTCTGCTTCGAGGATAGAATCCGAAACGCTTATGTGTCTGACTGATCCGCTCCGTACGTATTATTTTTTACATTTTGTCGTATACCAATAAGCTAATGTAGACGCAAAACTACAAGATTCTTTTAAATAACTCATATAGAAGCAAATAGTTTACCATCAGTCGACTCCAGTATATCTCAGCACTGATTCAATCCCACAGCTCAGCGCCCCGCGGCCATACATCGTACTTCACTTCACTTCACTTGGCTTCGCTACAATCTCCTACTGACGCGTGCACTCGATGCTGTAAACTACTGATATACGACTGTGAATTCCATTTCTCTCTTTATACATTAAGTGGAATAGATAGCTTGCACTTTTTTAATTTTAAGAAAGACATTCCAACTTACACATAAATACTTTATCTTTCTCTATCTCTATCCTTACCTTACTATATGTTTAGTCTCTTTGACATTAAGAAATTTCACTTACTTTCAGGGGAATATATTTTTAATGTATTTTGAGCAAACTCCTTGTTTAGGTCTGGCAATAAGTTATTAGTTCCGTTGGATAAATTAAGTGGAATCGCTCTAGTTACTTAGCATAAACTTTAATGTTCATGTTTTGTCTCAGGATTTACCTTAACACTGTAAGCACTGAAACTTTAATCTTAATATAGTGCCGCTGTTAGAAAGTCTACTCACCATTCAGATTTACTTAATAAAATTAGACTTGTGTTGTTGATGGTTCGTAAGCGTATAAAGAAAGTTATTATCAGAATTTTGCATTTACTTTCATACATTTTGTAATATATATTGCTAGCGAAATTGCATAGACATCTGTTGGAAGTCTCAGTAATAACTATGTAGAGCATACTAGCCTACAGAAGAAAATGAAGTAATATTAAAATAAAAAAAAACGTAAATTTTCTCAACAAAAAAATCTTCACTGCCCGACATTTAATGCGTAGCTCGAATGGGTTCGGGAAGACATAGCTTAATAAAAAAGATTTTAGAATTAAGTTATCTACGGGGCTTATGACTAAAAGTTCGTATTATAAATGTAAATAACGCAGGTAAAGTTATATGTTTATTTCCTTCGATACTTCGAAGAAGTAAGCCAGTCGCCCCAGTTCCCATAACTACAGCTACTAGTCATTACTCATGTTACGCGCCACTACACAAGCCTTTCATATTGGGATATTTTCAAAAACATAGATGTCTTTTGACAAAAATATATATTTATATACATGATGTTATGTAATACATGCGACATTAGATGAGACTATAATAATATATAGCTTATAATAATTCAAGACGACTTTTTACAATGAAATGAGTCCTAAAGCCCCCTTCTATCACAGTTGCAGTTAAAGATTATAGACCACTAAAACTGATTACCGCAAACGGAAACATTCTATATTAAAATTCATGCAAGCAATGGAATTCTAAATATTTATTTCTTAGCTGTGCCATGCGATTTCACCCGCTACTACATAAGGAAGAACAAATAAAAATATATGTTATATAGCCTATAACCTTCTTTAAAAAATGTATTAATCAACACAAAAATATTTTTTCAATTCGAACTAGTAGTTTCTGAGATTAGCGCATTCAACCAAACAAACTTTACTGCTTTATAATATTAGTATATAATTTAATCTTCAAACGATTGTACGAAGTTACTTACATACATTTACTCCTGGAGTAAATAAAAAATGTAAGAAAATTATATCAAAATGTGTACACAGATATGCAGGTTGTACTCTATCCCGCGCTCCCCCGCGGCTATAAATCGCCGCAACTGCAGCAATCTTGCCCTCACCGTGATCTATTGTTTTCAGCGAAATAGTGTTCCGTAAAATGCATGAACTCTCCATATGGAGGTAACGTATGGTACGATATATGTCTTAGACTAGTAGTCGTCAGCCCGCGGCCATCGACCTTCTCCTTGTGGCCCGACGGTCTTTCAAGAATTACTTCTTGTGATCTGTGGACTTTCCTAGAACTCGATTTTTCACCGTCAAACTTTCTTGACCGGTTTTTTGTTTTCCCCGCCAAAGATCAAAGACTACTTTCATAATGGCGGCCCGCCATTACATCAGGTAGCAACTGTGTGGTTCGCGTTTTCAAAAGGTTACCGACCGCTGTCTTGGACTACCGAATATTTTAAAACCAGACGTGGGCAGTGGAGATATCGCTAGTATTTAAAAGTAGGAATAGTATTCCTACTTTGTATGTATAAAAAACATCAAATGAGTCGTTCCCATTTGTGGTGAACACTGTTTTTGAGTCATGACTCAATAATTATTTAATTATCTACTTTATTTCATTGAATAGAATGCAGCATAATTAAAAGATACATATTGTCCAACGATATCTGTAATCATACCCAATAAAGACAAAAATAAATATCGAAAGGCACCGTAAATTCTCCGCAATCGATTTTGTTAAAAAAAAAAACAATTATTAGCAGGTTCATTATATAACAACAGCTGAAGAACTACTGCACTCTGATGTTGAAGATAGATTATCCTATAATAGTGCTGCCTGGTTTTATTCCCCTGAATAGTTACATGAAAGCCATGTTAGCTACTGCGATCAGGTGCAAGCTGGAAGGAAATTTTCATATTTTTACATTTTAAACAGAGGGCTTAAGGCATATGCATACAAATACCCTCACGCTATTCTGTATTCTAAGCAAAATAGTGCTGTAGAATAAGCAATACTAGATGAAAACCGGGCTTTGCTCGGGTGAAATATGACTCATAATACACAATCTTCAAACTACATGGAAGGTCAAAACTAAATTAAATAAATATGGAAAAAAAATGACGACTGAATTTGTTTGTTGTGACAGCTCAACCAAGTAATTTATAAAGATTTCAACAGAGCTACGTCATCAAGGGACGTATAAGTACCTATATAGAAGACTAGCTGTGCCACGCGGTTTCACCCGCTACTACATAAGAAAGAACAAACAAACATGTATGTTATATAAACTATAGCCTTCCTCAATAAATGTACTATTCAACACAAAAATAATTTTTCAAATCGAACCAGTCGTTCCTGAGATTATCGCGTTCAACCAAACAAACACTACTGTTTTAAGTTACTGGTATAATATTAGTATAGATTATCAACAGAGGAGCGTATTTATACTTCAATCAAGAATATGCTTATAGGCTTCGTGCGTCCTTTGAATTCCTCGGTCGACTGTAGTCCTCCTTAAGAAAGTTCGTCACGCCGTTCTAGTATGAATTATGAAGCTATGCTCTAAAATACGTACTCTCACACACTAAGTTTTGTCTTCATATACATTCATTTCTCTAGTGACACTGTGTTTAACTCTCTTCACTTCTCTCCCTTTCAAACCATGGCTGACACCAATATTAAAGAAAAAAATATTGCTATATTGCCAGTTGCAGTAAAACCGAAGAGCTGTACAACTGCGTAAGTTTACCACTTTGAGCGAAACAAGAAGCCGCGGATAAACAAGGACGTACACAGCACGTAACGCGACCGCAAGCACAACATTGTTGCGTTTAACTAGTTAATACACCTTACAGGCCGCACATTGTTCGGCTGAGTAAGCTCTGAGATACTTAAACAAGTTACCTTTGTATTACATCAAAACTATGGAGATGGTCTAACATTTCTACTGTATAATACCAAATTTAACCACACCCACACCCACACACACGCACACACACACAACTAGGGCTTCCAATCATATTTCATAATATTAAATTCTATTTTAGATAATTTCGATAAATATATTTGATACTTAATGCAAGAAATCTTTATGTTCTATCTTTATTATGATGCTCTGGAAAGCGAAATACACTTAGAACTATTCAAATAGAGAAAAATAATATCATCATTTAACTTTTCGGCAATACATGATTTTAAAAAGAACCTATCTACAAACCATATTATACACTTTTTGATCAAAAAAATATTCTAACTAATTTTAAATGTTACCTACCCTTTTACCCAGGATATTATGGATATAATATTTCGTATCTGAAGATGGATACCATTTTGGGATGCGTTTACGGATATATAGTTTTTTCGAATTATGCGCTAGTTTCGGATACTTTTGGTTAGAGCTATTAGATTTCTGAAGAATTTTAAATGTAAAATATACGTGGGTATATAATAAATCGGTTTTATTTCTACGTGATCAGTATTAAAATCAGTCATATGAGTTATCATTGAGGTACCGTTACTATATAATATAATAATTTTGCTTAAGGCACTCCATAACATCCTGCTTTTACCAGTAAACAACGTCAAATATGATTCGTACTTTAGATCGCCCACACGTACGTTCTACCCCTGAGTAGCAAAACCTATTATAAATCTTTGTTACTCTCCCTTACTTAAATAGTAAATAGCTTAAACCTATATAACGTAAGTTTCCTAAATAAACAATAAACAAAATAGTCCGTTATAATTATATGTAATCAGAAGTATCAAGTAACCCATTCTCTATTTACAGCGGGCGCAAGTTCCACACAAGTTGTGCAAATTGGGAACAACTATCCCGTGGCTAACTACGACGTTTCGGCAACTTGCCGACAACTTGGACAAGTTTAGACACGACTTGTCTCTCACAATGTTTGTATCGATCATCGTCTTATGTGTTTGTGTAACAAACACCAGAGCGGTGCCGCCCGCGTGCACGCTCGTGGTAGATTGTTCAATCTTCGCAGAGCGCTTTTTCTATACGTAAATGATACGAGAATTTCGTATTATGAGTAATACAAAACAAACAAAGTATCAACAAAAAACATTATGTCGATGTAGAAAAGTGATTGTCATATCTCGAAAAATGCAAATTTACACCGGAGGCACAAATATTTTTTTTTTAATTTAATAAGTCTAGTACTAGTAGCTTATGTGCGAGAACCACATTCCCTTCCCCTTTTGTGCGAGCCGGTTAACGGCGGTCGTTTCAACAACGCTCACACCGCCATCCTGTTTTCGCAGCACGGCGCTATCAATGCTCGCCTCTGATTGGACGGACCGTATGTGCATTCAAATTTGTGCATTGGTTGTAGACTCCAATCCCGACAGCAAGTTTAATATCATCGAATCATTTCAAAGCAAGTTTGATTTTAAACTAAGGTAAACAGCTTATGTAATATTAGACATTGAATTTTTAACTACAAAGTATTAAATTACATCTTTAAACTATTCTAAGGTTAGTGTAATGATTTTATGAATATAGATTAAATTCGTATTGTTTTCGAGATAAGACAAGTTCGCTTTCCTCCGTCGATGTGGATATGAGGTAATAGCTTCATAACTTGTAAGTGGAAGTACCTAATAAACTCGCAGTTTACCCATAGACATCTGTAACAATTCCTCATTGAACAAAGATTATACCAAAAGTCATTTACATAATTATATCTTGTTACTCCTGAGAACTAAAAGGATCGCCTTGTATTAGGCAAACCGACTTTCACACCCTTTTAACAAAACGCATGAACTGTTTCTTGTTAGAAATAGGTGTGGCGGTGGGATCTCTCCGGTCGAACTTCACTGGTTATACCACATGAAGAACGAACACTTTCAAAAATAAACACTTTCTACACTTATAGCCCCACAGTAGGATTTTCTCCTGTGTCGTGGGTGCCATGGACACACAAAGACAAAAAACTCAAACACAAGCCTTTCATATTGGGATATTTTCAAATATCCCAGAACAGAAATTTAAACTCATCATTTACATATCGTCTGGCCGGCGATCGAACCGGGGACCCACTGCGTGTCAGATCGGTATGGTGACCGCTCCACCACGCGAGTCGTCAAATGAATGTCAAATGTTTTGTGGTCGATAAGCAGAACGTTTGACATAATTATTTCAAGTTCATAAAAGGTTTCCATGGAATACAAGTGGCAATAGCGATTTACAGATGTGATATTGTGTTGCAGGTACGTTTGCTACTTTCTTTATATAAATAAACTAGATTTAGTGTGATCGGTAATTGCACTGGCGGAAGTTATTGAGCGCCGTCTCGTCGACGGCTCCTCGTAATTACTATAATATTGTTTACTTGTTAAGATATCGCTCGCCTCTCAGTATCGAGGGCATCGGGAAAATATCACAGTAATTTGTTAAGATTTAATTAAAAGGCTTATTTCTGGCGCTTCTCTCGGAGCCCTGACTATTTTGTTATAAATATCTCGAAATTTATACTTAAAGCAATCTCTTTCAACCTTGCCCAGTCGTAATAAAACCGGACAAGTTCGAGTCGGACTCGCGCACGAAGGGTAACGTACCATTATCTATCTACACGTATGTTGTATGGCAGCCCCCTCTAAATATTCATTTTTTCAATTTGTTTTTAGTATTTGTAGTTATAGCGTCAACAGAATACATCATTAAAGAAAATTTCAACTATCTCGTTAATCACGGTTCAGCGTGGTGTCAGACAGACGGACAGCGAAGTCTTAACAATAGGGTTCCGTTTTTACCCTTCGCGTACGGAACCCTAAAAACGATACTATTGAATAAAAATCCTCATTTACCAGTTATGGTTGATTTTGCATTTGTTTAAATATTACTGAAATATAGAGATATTGAGAAGGATACAATTGAATAGAATTGTCTACCTTCTACATTTTACCAAATAAAATATGCTTTTATAAGTGGATACGTAATATGAAATTTAGATTAAAACGACCCATTAATTATGCTGAGTATGTTGATATTCACTTTACATAATTTGAAAGACTACCAACCAAATACTACTTCGTGGAATCAATAGTATTTTCTTTTCAAATGAGCCTTGTTAAAATAATGGTGCGGCTTAAATGTGAAGTTGGCAATGACAAAAAGAATATTTTGCTGGGAAAAATGAAATTATTTTCCAAACAATCTATTACTTTCCTTTGTATATCACAGTGTAATTAATTTAAGGGATATGATATATTTCTTATTAGTTTTATTCATCAAATTAACTTCATACAATTAATCTTATATGTACTTAATTTTAGAAACAAATCGTTTTGCGTACTTGTGATTCGTACTTCAGACCCTCACTGGGGTAGATAGGTTAATCTACAACTAGTGCTTGTCAACGGCTTCTCCCCGCCACCGCAGTTTCGCCGTGACCACGATCCATATAACTGGGTCGAAATATCGGCAAAAAGAAATTTAAAAAACCGCATATCGTGAGTGCCCGTAACATATTACAAAGGCTACTGTCTATCGCTTGGAATTTGGATCTTTGACATCCGACATCCATGGAGAGAGAAAAAGGGGATGCTATCGAAGACCAAGCGTCATTCTTCACTGTAGCAATCATAAAAAAGTAACTTAAGAGTAAACATATCTAAGTAGTATTATGAGAAAACAACAGTGTGATAAAATATCGCGTAAAAAGCCTAGCCTTACGATTTGTAACAACTAACAAAATATAGTAACATCAGGTACCACAATTATAATGAAACAATATGTTATAACGAGATGGAGGAGCGCGTATTAACTTAGTGGATTATGAACGAGCACTGTGTTACATAAGTTATGAACATGGTAAGCTGATTACTGAGAGAAACGCAATAAACAAGTTAAATTCGAAGTGCAGAGAAGAAAACACGAGATAACACGTCGTTATTCGAAATAAAAATTAATTTAGCCGCTTAATATACAGGAGATTATTAATAAGTACTAGCTGCGTCCTGCGGTTCCACCCGCTACTACGTAAGTAATAACATACAAACATAGCGTGATGTTATGCAGCCAAAACCCCTTCCCAATAAATGGACTATTAAACACAAAATTATTTTTTCAACTCGAACCAGTATTCGAACATAGGCGGGGTTGGAACAGACCTATTCTAGCGCGAAGCAGTTCTTGTGTTTCGGCGGTCGGGTTTGGACGGGACTGACAAGATGATGTCGATCTTAGTACTCGTAAGTGGCAACGCATTTCTAATTTTCCAGATGGTAGAACCAATGTAGTTCGACCGGGGAAGTCCCACCGCCGCACCTATTTCTAGCGTGAAGCAGTTCGTCCGTTTCGGTGAAAGGGTGTGGTTTGCCGGCTCACTTATATATCTTAATCATCAGGAGTAGCAACGCATCTGTGATCGACTGCAGATAGAACCCCTATTCTGTATAAAGATGCTCGCAGGTATCCATGGGTGACAGTAACCACTTACCATCATATGGGCTGCATGCTGTACTAAGATAATATTATGTAATATGTAATCGTTTGTTTCCTAAATAAATAAATAAAATAAAGAAATAAATAAATGCTCGTTTGTTACTTCATTCTTATAAAAAAAAAAAAAAATTCAAAAAGTAATTACTTTCTAGAAACTAGCTATGCTCATGGGCGGCAGAGGCCACTTACTATCAAGTGGACTGAATTGTCGTACAATACTTAATATTATAAAAACAATAGTTAGAAATCAAAAACTTCTTTAATCAGCGTGTCGTGCGTAACGTGCTCTATCCGCAAGGGTACTGTGATCTTAGAGATTCTATCAGGTTAACCCTCGAGGGCTCTTCACATCACACACCTCTGAAGTCTTACGCATTGAGATATTATCGACCTGTTTAATGTATTTATACATATACGTTTTCTTTATTAAAACGTTTTTTTTATACTTTATAAAAAAGATGTTCATAATATTTGTATTTAATTATATGACTAACTGACAATAAAATTGTATAAAATACGTGAATATCGCAACACAGCTGCACATTTTTAGATTCTTATTACGATTGTAGCAAAAGTGCATTCAATTCACCTTACATAAATAGGTACTGCCGTCCACTGAACCAACTTCATATGAATATCATATGAATCACATTTCGACGACCCACGTGGCCGAGCGGTTACCATACCGATCTAACGCACAGTGGGTCCCGGGTTCGATTCCCGACAAGACAGGCATCTAAATGATGAGTTTAGGTGTCTGTTCTGGGTTTGGGTGTTTGTGTATTCATGTTTGTGTGTCCATGGCACCCACGACACAGGAAAAAATCCTATGGGCTATGAGTGTAGAAAGCGTCTTTAAAAAAAAAATAAGGGTTATATTTCAAATCAAATAAACATACGTTGCTTCCCGCAAGTTAGTAAGCGACCCGGCAATTTAATTCCATCAAAACGCAATGTTTCGGTGAAATGTTCCAACCTGGAAATAAGTGTGGCGGTTGTACCTCCCCATTGGTACCACTATCATTCTTTGCAATATATATCAACCTTGCAAATCTTCTTAAACTCAAGAATAGGAATTGTTTCAAGCCGTTTTAAAATAAGATGATACTTTTCTGTACAAAACACATATGAATTTATTTGAATACATCGATTCAATTCCTTTCATAGTCATAAAATACAAATCAAAATTTAATCTAGCATTTTAGGGCATGTTTATATGAAACATAAATCGGTAAACGAGTAAGGAAATATTGATAAAACACGGGAAAGGATAGTGTACTTGCAAGTTAACGTTCGCTGACGGTATGCGAGCGGCAAATATTTACATTAATAACGTTCCAAACCTCGCCTATGTCTTTTATGAGAACATCAAAAAGATGTTATTGCATATTTGTACATAATATAATGTAAACAGAGTGATATTTGACTATCAAAACTACGCTATAAAAGTATTCAACTCAGTCCTCAATAACAAATACATAGAAACTAGGAATAGTGTGAAAATAATTTAAATCAGAAACTCATTAACCTAATAGACATTTATGTATTCAGAAGACAGACTTGGTGTCTCATTTTAGAAATATGCTTCTAATCTTCAGGAAAAAATATTGCTACGAATAAGTATTTACTAATCTCGAACAAATCCCATGTACAGATTCCAAAGGAATTCTTTCAACTGTGAAACTAATAAGAATGTACCGGCGAGTGGGCATGTCGAGCCGCGGTAGGAATTCAATAGCGCGCGTGAAATTGCACGGACCTTCAGCGCCGGCCACCGCTCCTCGTTACGTTATTGAAACCCAACTATTTGCACGGATTTTGTTTAATTTAAAATTCCCGCTGCTCACTGGATTCCCGTAGAGGGTCCTGTCTTAAAACGCTTAAGTATTTCTCTTTTATGTTCTAACGTCCGAATAATTACTTGTTTAAAGGTTTTGTGTAAAATTATCTAATTTTACACAAACCCTTTCAAGTTTTTGGAATTCGGATTCGAATATAACCTCACAATCCTTATGCAATATAGCTTAGTTATTATATTGTAATTAAAATTAAAGTATACAAGCTTTCATCGCACTCTCTTTACACATACTAAGATAGGAACGACCTATGTTAACCCTTAATTCACTATTACAATTACGTTAATCCGAACACTGCTAATGCAATTACCAAATAGGAATTTATGGAGTGTCTGGATTTCACAGTATTATGAATATTAAATAGTATATTTATAAAACGTAGCATAACTCATCCCCGTAACCATATCACACAAACATCCCCAATGATTAACTGCAGCGACCTGAATGCATAATTTTCATATTTTCCATATTTCATATAATATCATGAGACACATTACAGCGGCCGGTGGCGCATTCATTTCATTTAATTTGTGACTTTACTTTCCATTCGCTCGAATTCCGCACGGATTCAATTTAATATTAATATCGAATTCGCATATTCGATTATCGGTGACATGCCTGCAATCCGTAATGAAGCTCTTTAATTGGCTCTATTAAAAATAACGCACTGAATTATATTACGTTGGATTGTTTTACAGAGCTCACACGTGCAGTTCAACTTAATAACAGGCGATGCTATTAGCGTAAAAAATAGCTTTTTTTGTGAGAAATAAGTAGCAACCGAGCAGCCTACCTGAAGGTAAGTGGTTACTGCCGCCCATGGACATTTGTAGTCAGCTTCATAGAACCGCGTTTTATCTAAAGTCGATCACAGATGCGTTGCTACTGCCAAGGATTAAGATGGTCGCCTCATATATAAGTAAGCCGGTAACCACAACCTTCCACTGAAACGCAATAACTGCTTCACGCTAGAAGCAGGTGTGGCGGTAGTTCTTCTCCGGTCGAACTACATTGGGAGTAGATACCGGGGAAAGCTTATTTTACTTCATCTAACACTTTACTCTAATTTTTTTTATTAATTTACTAATAACATAAATATTTAAATTATGTTTATGAATGATGGATGAAATATTAGAATTTTACTTTTAAAATATTTTACAAATTTGTAGATAAGAAAAAACTCTTTTTTATCAGTGTGTGTGAAGCGGACAAGCTGGTACAATCTGCTAAATTGACAAAACTCGTTTGGAACTCTCCAACTTTGCAGCGAGAACACCATGTGTGTTTAGTTTGGAAAAGCACTTATATCATGAAATATTTTACTATTTTTATAAATAAATTTTTTAAATAACTATCGAAATTTAGAAAGGTTTTTTTTACAAACTACCTCACTATTGAGTTAGGTATGCTCCTTCGTTTCTTTCTAACTAGAAAAGTTAATATGTTATTAAAAATATAATATAACATTTTTCCTACAAATATGAAAAATTTCAGCGACAAAATTTAGAAATCTTAAAAGTCCGGCTCCGTCAAATGCACGGGTGGAATTATTTTCAATATAACCGGAATGTATGTGGAATCTTTTTCACTCCAGACACCGGTCGATATCTATACGAATGGCATCGATTTATAATAATGTTATCCGCGCGGCTGTCGCCTGACCGGCGGCCCTGGCGCGCCGCCAAGCGTGAGGATGTGAGGAAGTGAGGTGTCGACAACCAGGGACCAACCTGCAACTTGTGACTTCTAAGAAATCGACAAGATTTAGTTCACAAACTGTGAACTTAAGTATCTTGCGTCTTAATAACTTATCAAAGTGTCCAACTTTGATCACCCGCATAATTAGTTTAAGTGGATTCTGAAAATGTGGGAATTTTATAGTGGAACAATTCCCTGCAGTGTTTTTACATAAAACAGACTGTATAAATACATTAATTGATTAAAGCTCTTATGCGTCACAATACGTTCAACATAATGAAAGTCAAATAAATGGTAGTCAAGAGTATCAGTAAAATTACGAAAAAATACGAAAAAAATAAACTTAACAAAAATGATTTGTCAACAGCCGTAGTTTGAAAGTTATATGAATCCAAATTCAATTTCATAATGCGCATAATTACATAATATTAAACATACTTATATTAAGACTTACGTTTAAGAAGCCGTTTAGCTTAAAGGCTACTTAAAGTTTACTTACATGAATGTTAAAGGGATTTTATAACGAAACATACTTTTTTAAGCTTTCCGTATAGTCGATTTATAGTCGTAGTTCTCACACTTTATCCATCTGGCCATCACATTAGAATGGACAACGTTAACCTAAACCTGATTCTAAAATGTATAACGGCTAAAACCGAATCAAAACGACTTTATCATAAACATTTTATTCACGTTTAATTTAAAAATGTCATCTCTCTCTCAAGAAAAACAAACTGAGACTCAAAATTCACAAATCTCCAACAAGTTTGTAGTGATAAATGGCATAAAAGTTCTGGCAAGTTCGCGCGCGGCCCGCGCGGGACAGCTATTAACGGTCTTTTAAAATTTCGCCTGAATCCTGTGAGGGACATCCGATATGCTCAATGCGACTTGTGAACAGATAGGACGGCGTAGCTTAACTTTCAGTCATTTACGGAACTCTTTTTTAAAGTTTCGTTCCCAAAGGGTAAAAACGGGACCCTATTGCTACGCTTCCACTGCCTGTCTGTTTGTCTCATGACTCTATCTCTTGAACCGGAATAGATAGAAATTTCAAATTTTACAGTGTTTTTGAAGTTAAAAATAAAGGATATTGCCGGTTTATCCAGCTTTTCTGTATATTTTATCTTTTGAAAAGTAAAGAAGTTTTAATTTTGTTTACTCCTCTCTAACTGCTCCTATATCAAGCAAAAACCAGTCGGAGCTAAGGCTAACCTGAAAGGCGGCTACCAGGGGAGCAACGTTGAGGACGCATTTTGCCGACTACATAATATATGTTATCGATGTTACAATGAGTTGGCCAAATATATCATCGTTTAAGGATTACGTCACACTTTGCATTAATTATTATAGTAGTCTTTGAAATAGGTAAGAGAAAGGTCAACAACATTCCAAGATATTAAAGTTCGAGTGTGATGTCACATCTATTGCTCGCTGTACATGGTGCCTTAGATGGATCATGCGATTCATTAAGCCCGTGCCGCACGAGCGATACTCCATCCGGTGTTTACAATTCATCTGCCGCTCCGAACCAAACTAAAAGTGTATAAGTTGTACATCCGATCTCGGTTGAACTACGCGGTGCCAGTACGCGCTAGTGTCAGAGACCAACCAAAAGCGCGCGCAGCAGAATCTTTGATCCCTTAGAGCTATCACTGGGACGGGTCGCTATGTTCGGAACGACGTGTTGGGATGTGATCTCAAAGCGCACACCTTGGACGAGTTTGTGGCCCGGACGGCGCGTCATATTTACGAGTGCACTGATAGCAGACCACACGCTCATCTTAGAGGTTTCGCGCGTCTTCACGCTTGACCTCTCGAAGGGCGCCCGCTTCCTCGTGAACTCGAGGGACTGGTATCTCCCGAACATCTGTGGGACTAAGTCAGCAGTAGCAGCTTAGCGCGGTCACTAAAGACCAAAGACTGCACTGCAGCCAAACGGCAGCCAACGACACCGATGGACTGTGTATCCACTGAGGGAATTGCCTGGGTAAAGAGGAGTTGTTCGAGGCCCGCAGACCTTATGCCATGTAGAGACGCCACTGCCTCGGGGAAGGGCGACTATCAAAGTCAAAGAAGAGTATGTAAAATTTTAACCTTGCTGATGTCCAAACCCGTCTGGTAGAATTGGTGCAAAAATTACCGATCAGAAAATAGGCCGACGAAAAAAGTCACCCTGTAGGAACTATACTTTAACTTTATTTTATTAAGCGTAGTAAGAAACTTTTGTGCACTACTTCGTTGTCACCTATTTATTGTATGTCTGTCGATTTTGCCAAAATTTTGAAGGCATTAAGTAGCAATAAATTCGCGCTTGCGCATAATTGTAAATTCCCTTGCAACACCGCACCTACAGTAACTATAATTCAAAATAATCTATCTTTCAAAATAAATACTTTAAATTATTTAAACAAAAATATTACATCTGTAATAATTACTTTGCATATCAACAAAAACTTGTGTTAGAAGTAATCTATTAAAATTACAAGCAAAATTCTCATGTTTCGTATTCATGCACTGATATTTTTAATAGTGGCGACAACTTTATAAAACTTAAGTAAGTCATTATGAAGAATGAAACTCTAAGATCGGTCGGGAAAACTCATTGTGCTATAATTAAATAGCTCCTGAGGCTTTGAAAGGTTAATGTGGAGTTGCGCCGCGGGCCGACTGCGTAATCACTCTCCACTCTGCAGTTTCTTATCATGTTCGCTAAATGTTTTTAATAAGTAGCTTTAACCATAAATAATACCGTAAACATGATTATCTTATTTTTATTGATTTTCTTTTGTACGCTGCTAAAAATCGAAATGGTTTTAACATGCCAGAGTAAGCCCAGAATAATGTATTTTTAACCGACTTCCAAAAGGAGGAGGAACTCAATTCGTCAGTATTTTTTTTTTATGTTTGATACATCGGAATGGATGGTTAGAGTGGACCGATTTTGATATTTTTTTTTTTTATTTGAAAGGTGTTGCTTACAGTTGGGTCCCATTTTAATTTGGTTCATGTTTGACAAGGGCATCCATGAGAAAAACGTATA
>DWNE01004582.1:0-14983 GCA_018249875.1 Cecropterus toxeus
AGACAGAAATATGAATGATGAGTTTAGATTTCTTTCTGGGTCCGGGTGTTTGTGTATTCGATTTTGTGTGTCCATTGCACTCACATCACAGGAGAAAATCCTAGTGTGGGGCTATGAGTGTAGAAAGCGTCTTTTTTTTAAGTATAGATGACATGCATACACATAATATATATTTTATTACACATACTGTATGAATTCATGTCTAAAACGTTTGATATAAATCATCACTACAATTTTTCCTGCAAAACGATTAGTTCGATCCAGATTTACCGCCGTCAAAAATTCCAGTCCATCCGTTTTGTTCTACTTCTGCCTATTTAGTTTCAATGCCTCATTGAATTTGGGTTCCTATATGTTACCGGAAACCTTCCTCAAATCACTGATATGCTGAAACGCTGTAGACTTACGTAGTAGAGTGCAGCAGGATGATAGAACCACCGTTAACGAACTCTACATTTTATTCCTTATATCACATTCCCTTTGTTTGCTTTTTATTTAAATATAGCCTGTTTTTTCTATTATAAAATTAAAAATTGAGGTAACTTGTCACAGGTATTTATAAAATTGACTAGTTTACTGTCGAAATCATTGTTTAATACCTGGTAATTCGTAGACCAAGCCAAGTACGAGTCTGACTCCCACACGAAGGGTTCCGTACCGTTATCTTTATAAAACGTCAAAAAAGATCACGTTTGCTGTATGGGTTGCTTAAATATTTATTTTATTCGTGCAATATACATCATCTGTGAAAATTTCTACTGTCTAGCTATCACAGTTCATGTGTTACAGCTGCTGACAGACAGACGGATAGACGGCCAGACGGACGGACGGTCAGTGTTTCGTTTTTGCCCTTTGGATACGGAAACCTAAAAAGTCTATGCAATGTGATGCATGAAGTAATGTAACTTTCACGGAAAAAATGTTTGTAAAAATGTTGCCAAATGCCGCGGCCAAAACAACTTAAGTAGTAAATAAAAACAATAACTGAAAGAAGAAAACATAAATAAGCCAGAATAAACACTCTACAATATAATAAAATCCGTTGTTACCAGAATTGTCTTACTCAAAGTAAGTGACATCATACGCATCGGTATGTTCTTTGTACATTTATTCAATTTATGACTAAACTAATTTCGATCTTTAAAATTTTCCGTATTATATTTATGTTACTACAAGTGTACATACATGTTATAAGAGTTTATTTTTTCAAATAATAATAATAATAATGTTAATTGCTAAAAGGAAGACAGTTTAGGAGGCGGTAAATCAAATCCTTTCAATTTACTAAACTTTTATATGTTACTAAATGTTTTTATAGGTACCTATGTATAATGTTAGTATTTATAGCTAATACGAGTATTTAAAAAAAATATAAGCTCAGTATACGTACATTTAGTACAATGAATCTAATACAAGCTAATATGCTTGCTTGGATGAGCCTTAAATTAACGTTCTTTAGTGCTGTGGTCTTAATTAGCATTATCCTAACTCGAAATAGCAAATAAGCATGAAGTCCACTTGATGTTAAGTGGCCACTGCCGCCCATAGACATCTGTAAGCAAATTCACATAGAATAGGGGTTTCATCTGAAATCAATCACAAATGCGTTAATACTTTCGAGGACCAAGATGGTCACCTCATATATAAGTGAGTCGGCAATCGCATCCTTGCACCGACAGGAACTGGTTCACCCTAGGAAATAGGGATGGCGATGGTGCTTCCCCGGTTAAACTACACTGGTTCTACCACCTTTGTATATCTTTCTATCCTCTACTATTCTATTCTATCTTTCCTTGAATGTCCTAGGGGACGGCTACGGGATAAAATCCAAAGCATGGTAGCAGCGCCCTCCAGTATATCGTTAACACCTACTACGGTCACCAACGCGAATGCCAGACGTAAGGACTATTGGCAAAAACCGTTTTTGTTAGGCTGATGCATGAAATTAACAAGGACAATTGGTAAAAACCCCCATTATTATTTTAGGCTAATGCATGAAATTAACATTTCAACATTATTTCAATAGGGAGGTCGAGGGTACAACGTACCACCGCCATACTTATTTCTAGCGTAAAGCAATTTTTCCCTTTCGATGCGAAGTGTGAGGTTACCGGATCACTTACCCATGACTCCCATAGTCCTTGGGAGTAGCAACGCATTTGTTGATTGACTTTACACAGAATCCCTGTTCTACATGGAATTGGCAGTGACTAGTTGTAATCAGCTGGAGTGTATGATGGTTTGCTACTTTAAATTATAGAAAAAATATTTAGACACGAGCATTACAGACAGTTGGACATAACACTTTTTGAGAACTATTTTTATTTTAAAGAACATTTAATTTGTGTAGGTTTCTTTGCGGTGAGTTCCTGCGACTGATAATTAATTTATATGATTATTATTAATCATTTATACAAAAAGCTTTAAAACCTTGAGGTATGAGATTAAAATTTTGGATACCACATTAAGCGTTTGAAACATTGGACGATTTAAAGCAAGCGCTCTTCGTATATTTTCGTTAAAAGAGACACTATTTGTTACTAAGCTGAGTTAATACGTTTAATTAAAGTCCGTTTATCATTTATGCGCAGTTTTTAGTGAGCAAATATTAATTAATCATTCCATATGGTTGTTAAAGGCTCGATGCCATGTGTACTAATCATCTGCTGTGGCTACTTTGTCACGATATATTTATTCGCATTCATATTTATACATTGACAGAACGTTATTATTGAAAAACATTATACCGTTTTTCGTGTCACTATCATCCTAATCTAAGACTATTTATATATATAGCAGTTGGTTTTTCTGTGTCATCATTTAAGTTCTGAACGAGGTGATTATCGTGCATGATGTGGAATGAGCTTCCTTCTGTGGTGTTCCGGGAACTATGACATAGGGCTCTTCAAGAAAGGTGCGAAAAGAGCTTTTCTTAAAAGCCGGCGATGCAATGACTTCTCTGGCCTTGCAAATGTCTATAGGCGACGGTGACTACTTTCCATAAATACTAAAAATGAGGACAATTTTACATAATGTTTGCTATCCTGAGCCTTATAATTACTGAAGTATACCAAACGAGCATCAGATGGATGCAGTCCATCCGATGCTAAGTTGCTACTGTCGCCAAGACTTCGGCCTCAGGAGTATAGAAAGAGATAGATAACAACATAATGTACTTTATCTTAATTTTAGTAAATTATTAAGTTATCTTAATTTTAGTACAAATATTAACGTAAAAGCAAACAGGTAAACCCGTACTGAAATGGTTGTCATCAGTAATACATCGCCAATATCAATTAATTAGCCCATTTATAATGCAAGTGTCTACTTTAACGCTAGTATTTTTATAAAGAATTTTTATACCTTAATGTACTGAATAACTACTGCTCACCTGCAGTTTATGTGCTGTTTAAATTCTTTACCTTCGTTGAAATAATTTAAGACGTGTTTTTTGGTGAGCACGTAGTTGCTTACTTTTATGTTTTCATTCAATCATATTCTTTTATATTTTTTTGGTTGTGTTCATGTCGAAATTTTTAAAGGAAACCGCGGACTGACGCTTTCTTAATGAAAAGGCTTTTAATATTGAATTTAAAGGATTTTAGTGTCGTGAGTTAAGGAATTTTAATATTTTGTTAATAGATGAACAAATCATGTTACTAAACGGTAGAATTTAGAAAGAAAGTTAGTCCTTTCGGAATGATAACCACAAAGATTCATTCCAAACATATCACGATCTTAGCGCGTCTTGTGACGTGAGCACTTCGCTCGCTCGATGAGCACTTGTTGCCACGACTGCGGTGCGGCGCGGGCACGCACCGCGCCACCTCGACACGCAAGCGATCTTGAATACCAGGCGCCCATGAACCCGCAGTGCTAATTCCACGTGCCTCGGCGTGCCACGCGTGCTCTCCGGCCGGCCGACTCCCCTTGTTTCCGTCCTTTTCTTTCCAAGTGTTATTTTCATCCTTCCTTTTCTTATCACAAACAAGACACCCACGGTCCTCGAAAAGGCAGGGCTTGTTAGTCCCTTCTCTTTCTTCTATAATACTTAGACCGACCCAGTCGGTCACAATTCTATCACGTTCCCCCTTATGGGGAATTGTTACGAAGAAATGAGTTAGCGAACCATCAGGTACCATTACAAATAAAACGACAACTGTAGTGTATTGAAATAGAGTCGTTTTTACTGAGGAATTTACATTTAATGATCCTCGGCACGTCATCAAAAACTCCGCTACTAAATTGGTCGAGTTTTCTGTAGCGTCCGAGGAATTTCTGATATGCTTTACAAATTCATGTTGCCCTAATAGAGTCGATGCTTAAGGATCATTTTGGCGTGGTTGACATTCCTTTTTTGTAGGATGAATTTGTCTCGGGAACCAGCCGGGTCGCATTAGTGCTTGATAAAAAGCAAAGTGGAGGAAATTATAAAGTGGAATGTTTGGTTAGCGGCATTGTGTCAGTTTTTATCTCCTCATGTCCCCTGTATTCTACCTTGGTCGTACTACAACGTCGACTGATATAAGTTTGTTTATTCTTTTTGTGCCGTTGGTGTAAAATCGTTGCATAACTGCGATCGACCATTGGCATGAGGCAATATTTTGTGGTTAATTAGCAAATATTTTATTATGATAATGTCTAAATTTAATTGCTTTTTTTCGTTGTATTATTATGGTTTAAATCCTTAATTATACATACCTACGTTAATTATCTAATTTATTATTCAGACAAACAAGTAAAATAAAATAAATTAACTTATACTATATTTGAATCAGAAAATTCAAATCAAATAACATCGTAGATTAGAAAATATAAATCATAAATTTAATATGCATAGCGCACAAATGGTACGGACTTATGTAGCGTCACTAGTAGAGTCGATAAAATATTATCTCTGGCCCGATCGGTCGGTCGGCGTACGGGAAATGATGGCGCGTGCCGCGACATAGCGGGCATTTGTACCAGGACCGCATGAACGCGAGGAGAAAATATTGACGCTTGGCCTCGACATGGCTGTAGCACGTACATTGCGAGCACTGATTAAAATTACCCAGTTTTAAAAAGGCACAAGTACCGTACACAATACTGAATAGTTCTCATTGTGTTACGATAAAGTTCAATTTGGCTTAAGTGGTATATTATTGTTTTTATTACATTTTGCCGTACCAAAATGTCATAAGTGCCTTGGTTTATTCGATTGGACTGTAATATGTACTCGGACGGTTTATTTGATATTGTATAGCGATTTGTTTTGAGACACGAGGGGAGCGTGTTTGCGGCCGCTAACGAGTTATGCTCGCCTGGTAGTCAGCGCGCACTGCGCAACTCCCCAGACACACGACGTCACACACGCCTCACACAAGGCAAGCGGGTCGAGCGAGCGTTATGCAAACTGGGACCGGCTCGCCATGAGTGCCCAAAGTTGAATACGCGGAACTCATACGAAAATAACGCGGAACGTTTCATTATTTGCACCGAGGGAACTAAGAAATGTTTTAACGCTAATGTTCTTACGTGTTTGATATTACGTTTTGCATAGGCTTACTTTTCACGCTTTTCGATTAGGTTATTACAGCACGTGATGATATTTTACCCCGTAAAATACCTATACTTGTAACAATTACATATATTTATAAGTACCTACGTATTTCTATTTATTTTGCAAGGGTGTTCATGTTATTAGAAATAAATATCTATATTTTAATTTCTTATTCTTTCTGAGTTCGTAACGTTTTGTGAGATAAACAAATATTATTATTTATTATTATAGTTTTATGATAATTGTAGAAGTATTTTTTTTTTTAATAAAATAATGAAACAATATCTAATTGCCACCACAATTAGAGATGCATTAATATATGGTTTTACTAATATTATAAATGCGAGTTGTGAGGATGTATATACCTATGTTTGTTACTTTCACGCAAAAAGTACTATTCGGATTTCGCTGAAATTTAGCAAGCAAATGGTTTATGGTATAAGGCTCGAAGGTCCAATAACTGATTGCGAAGAAAGGTCCTAGAGTGACAACCACGTTAAGGCAAAAAGAGCACAAATCGCCCCCTGACCAGGTGGTCCTGAAGAAGACAGCGGGAATACGTTGGATTCAAAAAACACAAGAGCTGTTGGATTGGCGCCACTTAGGGGAAGGTTTATGCCCAGCAGAGGACCTTAAAAGGCGGATGACATCGATTATTCATTATCATGGTAAACACGACTAAATAGGACGGAGTTAATCTAGTAAAATATAATAAAAGACACAAAAAGTTGATGCGTATCAAACGCTTCTTATCAAAAGTTTACAATATCTTCTAATATACTCGTACCAGTTGAATTTTCTACTCTAGTATTTATTGATGTTTGTTTGGGGGTTGTGACTAACTTGACGAAGAATTTACGACTAAACTCTACATTTAATGGCTTGAAGCAAGACTGACAAAAAAATTTAAGGTATTTTATTTAATGATATCATATTTCACAGCTCTGAAATTTGGATACTTTTCGACGTGTATATTGATTCGATCTTTTAATACAGCAGCGTAGAATTATAAAGAATAAAAATTTGAAATTACCATATGGTACACCTATACCAGGTGGTAGAACTAGTGTAGTTGGACCAGGGTGGTACCACCGCCAAACCTATTTCTAGCGTGAAGAAGTTCTTGCGTTTCGGTGGAAGGGTGTGGTTGCCGGCTCACTTATGTGGCGACCGTCTTAGTCCTCGGGAGTAGCAAAGCATCTGTAATTGACTTTAGATAGAACCCCTGTTCAGTATGAAGTTGCTTACAGATTTTCATGGGCGGCAGTGGCCATTTATCATCAGATGGACTGTATGCTCGTTAGCTACTTCGATCTTATAAAAAAAATTACTTCGGTCAATGCGTAAAGAAGTCCGCGATTAATGTTCACCAAAGTTAAACAACGAAATTTAAATCATAGGTATATTCGCTAAAAAAAAAAAATTAAAATATGCATTTGACGTATACTTATTTGACAGTGACATCAATAAAACATAGATTATTTATTTATATCGCGCGATAAGAGCCTGGGCCACATTTTCCGCCGATGAGTAATTAAAATATAATGCGCAGTGCAAAAGAATATGCTCTACTTCATAAAACTTTGAATTTAGTATAGCATTGATTTCTGTTATATTTATATGTATGTGTATGTCAAAATTTTATTTAATATTATATTTTACTTTAAAATTAACACCTGCCGCAAATTTTCCAGCCACCCAGGATTGATTGGTAGAGAATGCCATAAGGCATTAAGTCTGCCCTAGTGTAACATGTATTTTTATGAGGTGCAATCTTCGATCAAATATCTACTAAATTAAGCGTTGCATACAAACGCAGCTCGAAAAAATGGCAAGAGTTTGCTATACTACAGTACATATTATTACGATCATGTAAAACTGAAAGTTAGATGTACTTAACTAAAGCAAGGCACTCCTTCAGAAACCTTACTGTTATGGTGGTTGTTTTCGCATTTTTTAAAGCACACTGAGGCATTATAACGCGTCAGCTAGTTGGCTATGGTTAGACGATACTATATCGAAATAAGACCACAATTTCATTTGTGCTCTTATTTCGCTTGCCGTTTTTGGAGTCCTGACCTTTAATCTAGTACATATTTGATCGAAGGGTGCAATAAATAAAAAAATAAATAAATAAAATGCTTCTTAAATTGGAGCAGTATAATGAAATATCCACCAGGCTTTCTTTCAGTAGTGGGTATCACATAATGTTAGGCGGTATATCGTATTTGCGTATTTGTTCAAGACGCTGCTATACAAAAAGCAGCATAGGTATTAAAGAAATACGAACATTTATATTTCTATTCTGGGTCTGAGTCTTCGAGTATTCGTCTTTTTTTGTCCATAGCACCCACGACACAGAAGAAAATCCTATTGTGCTATGCGTATAGAATGCGTTTATTTTATTCAATAGTAGGCACCTAATACACATATAATATTTGGATGCGTCTCAAAAGCAGTAATAGACGGCCTTTTGTAATAAATAAATTTCATAAATATTAAATATTTATTAAAATACAGGTCAGTTAAGTGATCTATGCAGATACTTTGATATGACAGACATAAAAAAATAAACAAAACTTTAATGATATAGTTAACCGAAGACAGCGGCACTTGAAAAATAAGAATTATACTTTTCAGTCAATAGTAGGACTACGAAGAAAAGTGATGCAATATTTATTCTATTTACAATTTTAAAGGTGCTAGAACTTTATGTGGTTCGACTTCGGAAGTTGGACTTCGGAAGTCGGACTTCGGAAGTCGGACTTCGGAAGTCGGACTTCTCCATCTATTTCTGCCTAATAACATCAGCGCTGCTGTCATCTGTTTGAAGAGTGTAATAACGGAGAAATGCTATCCGATGCGTTCCCACTTAGTCCTCAGGGGTAGCAACGCATCAGCGGTCAACCTTAGGTAAGACTGATCAGGGGTTGATAATGATGTCTATAGGCGGCAGTGGCCAGTTACCATCAATCGTTTGATATTTCCATGGTTTATCTATATCTATTTATGATTGAAGAAGCAAACGAGCTTGCTGTCCACCTGATGGTAAGTGGTTACTGCCGCCCATAGACATCTGTAAGCAACTTCATATAGAACAGGGACTCTATCTGAAGTCGATTATTGAGTTACTACTCCCGAGGACCGTATCGCAATACGAGCAGACGAGCATCGTGCGCGGGCGGATAGCCTTAATACTAATGGTGTTGAAATGTTATAAATCGTATGTGAGTTATAATAAGGTCCCAAGAGGACTGTGTATATTCGTGTATAACTCAGGATTTTATGTAGAATAATATATAACATGATAAACAACATAAATAACAGTTTCGGAACGTTAGTCTTTACTTTCTCTTTTTTTTCTGTGGTCTCGGGATCGGAATAGTACTACGGTATCCCCTGCCAGTCGTAAGAAGCGACTAATAGGAGGCTTCTAGGCTTGCGGGTAGGAGAGCGGGAACTCGATCTGCCCAGCTGAAGCCTCCGGGAACGACGACGTTATGTGTGACCGCATACTGGTCGTGGACACCCGAATGTTTGGTATGAATTTAATGAAACAGCTTGGTTGACTTATATATATGGAGATTGACCCCATGTACATAAAAGTCAGCCAAGTTATTACATCCGTTACGTCCGTTCTCATTTCTCTGTTCTCCTTCTCCGTTCTCCTTTCTCAGGAATATCAACATACCCGTGATCGATTCCAGATACCCTTTTCTACATGAGGTCGATAACTTACGAGTACGTCCATGGGCTTCATCAACAACGTTAACAAACATCAGTTGGACTGCATGGTAAATTGTTACTTCATTGAGGATATACATGAAACGGCATCGGAATCGCTATCATTTATTTAGTTTCCACAATCTTTACTTTTATGTTTCGATTAGAAATTTCTCGGTTTTAACCACAGATAATAAAATATATGAATACTTATTTCGCTAAAATAATTCAAAAAAATATTTTATCTACTTACCTATTTTACGTTTACCTTGACAGAATAAAATACGTCAAAACTGTTTTTAATATTAATAAATATTAATCGTGTATGAACTTTAAAGGTAATACAAAAATATGATAATTTAATCGTTTGGTTCAAGTGATTTCATACAGTGTAGTATGTATGATAATGCCTACCTGCTCTAATAAATCATGTACAAAGTAGACACTGGTCTAGTACTACGTAATTCTAATTAACCATTTCGTTCCTAGTTACAACAAAGTAACTGATAAAAACAATAGATACTGTATCTATGTACTTAACCTATGTAATATTTATACTAGTTCATTTTTTATAAAACAGTTACAATATGTCCAATATATATAGATCCTTGCGTTCTTACCTGCTTGAGAAACGTTACATTGATTTCTAACGTGAAGAGCGGAGAAGGGAAGGTCATACTAATCGGTTATTCACAATAGCGGGTAAAGTAGTATTATCCATTTTAGGTGAAGACGTGGCACTCGGAATAAAGACGTTTCCCTGCGTGTATTTATAATGCGGGAAAAAGGGAGAGGAAGTTCAACGCAACTGGTTGTACACAACGGAGTTATCTCGCCCGATTTACGTGGAGCTCTGGCATTTGAAGCGGCGGCGTTTGATAGCGTTAATTCGTCTCAGAAAAAGGGGGACGAAGTGGGTCTTCGTGACTGGTAGTGAATCGGGATCTGATCTCTTTGTGTGTTCTGAGCTCTTGGTACGCTGCGTACAAAGTGGCAGGTTGCGACCGCATCGCGGGCCGCGGCGGCGCCGCTGGCGGCCTCGTCCCGCAGAGGTCACGTGGAACGCCCTGGGAGGGTCCTAGACAACGGCCCCCCGACCTCGGTCCAATTAATCTTGGCAACGAACGCGTACAGTCTCCTTCATACAAACGTTGTACAACGTTGAATCGATTTTTATGCGTACAGAATGTTTGATAAATTCGATTATTGTAACAGTGTTTTTAAATAAATTATTAATCTCTGTTGTAGTTGTTCTATTCTTTATGGACTTACAAGTAGGTTTAAGAAAACGAAATCTTAATAGCTATTGAGCTTGTTATCTTAATAATATACAATTAACAAGTGTAATTTCGAGTTACACAACTAGGTAATCGGATTATAAATTAATACTAATTAAATTATTTCTAATTATAATTGCAAAAAGACTGTTTTTTACTGAAAGATTAACAAATACACTTTACGGTAGCTTAACTACAGATTTCCACACCGTTTGGTCTATTCCATTTAGGCCTATATCAACGCCTGTGTGCCGTGATTCACGCGTCGATAAAATTCATTTACTCACGGCTTTTAATTTAGATTTAAATATTTATTTAATATTTGTATTCTTAAAATTAACTTTATTTTTTATTTGCTGTATTTTATTTATTTAGTGTATTTTTTGTTAATTCATTCTTCCAAGTATTATTGAAGTTGTGTAGGTGGATACTTACCACCTAGCTATCTGTATCACGATTGGAACTTTATTATTGGTTCGATTGTTAAAAAATAAGTATAATTTAATTGCTACATATAAATATAATTTTGCTGCGGCATCGCCGGTTCCGGCTCGTTTACCACGGTACAGTGTATCCCATGTGTTATCCAGGTTATAAATTATCTGTGCGCGAAGATTTCAGCGAAACCCGTCCAAATAGTTTTTGCATGAAAGATTAACAAACATACATACTTTCTTAGAAACTTTTGCATTTATAATATTAGTAATAATTAGTAAGATTTATACGACGACGATCTTTGTTACGATTTAAATTTATTATTGTAGAAATAATATTACAATCTGCCGTATTGTTTTCCATGGTTCCAAGCATCCAAAGTGAGATATGTCTAGAAGAAGAAAATATGTTCTATCATTTTATGTAAGTGATACTTAAATGACATGATTTTAATCAGTTTATTGATTATATTTTCTTTATATCCAGTATATTTCATTTTAAAGTAGGTTTATTTTCGGTCTAAAATATTGTGCTTAACTGTTTACTTCACATAGTTAGGTATCTGTATATACGATACGATACGATTTAAGCTGTACCCATACTACAGCATTTGTAGATACTATACTTTTAAATTGTTACATTTAAATAAAATGTACCAATGTTTAGTACATTTATTTTATTTAATAATATGAAGACTAAATGCTACCTGAAGATCAAACTTTTAAATCATTATTTTGCTTTAAGATAAACAGACAGAAATAAAAAAATATAGAACTATATATTTTTCTTATACTTGATGAATACGGGTGATTGTTTCAAGTAATGTTTCCGCGAATTATCATCAACATGACGTTTCAAAACAGTTTCACCCTTTCTTTCTCTTTCAGTAAAAGAATGCCGGAAGACATATCTGTAATTTTCAATATTGATCTGGTAAATACTGGAGGAACGAAACCAATATTTATGACGGGCGTATTTTTTTCTAGTTAAATGAGAAGCTGGGTAATATAAAACACAATATAGAACTAGGAGAAATCAGAATTAGGAAACTTACTTACGCCTTAGTTGTTTTCGTCATAGTAATAATAATCGCTTTTGTCTGTCTGTGTTGTCGAGTTAATTTTGTAAACTGCTGAACCAATAGGTATAGACTGGACGTTTTGTCAAATGTAGATCGATTTTTAAAGATTTGGTTTTACGGAACATAACAATTTTTCCTTAAGATTCTTCTCGTAGTAAGGCATTCTGGATATAAAATGATGTTATGTAATGTTTTATTTTTTACTGTTATTTTAAATTAACCAGAAAACAAAGGCATATTTGTTTATTACCTGAACAACCGTTATTTATGTAACGAGACCAATAATAACATTTGTAGGCGTGGCATTTCATGTGAAATAGTCCTGATTATCCTTTTTTTTTTTAATGGGATAGTAACAATCGAGCATCCAGTCCGAACGATAGTAAGTGGCCACTGCCGCCCATGTCCATCTCAACAATCTCCGTAATCAACCCCAGATAAGATTAGAATATTACCAGAAATTACCCACAAATGCGTCGAAACCGCTGAGCATTAAACTGGAACACCTCGGATAAGTATATCTTCCTCACTACTCCCTTCAGAGCAGAATACAGCAACGCATAACACTGCTTTTATAAAACAAACAAGTGTGGCGGTAGTGTTGACCGTTTCATTCTCATCTACATTTCTACGCATATGCCTTGCCTAATAAGTCTATTTATTATACTTGGTCACATTGTCTTATGCCGCCTTCACACGGTGCTTGCCACGAGTTTCTACGAATGTTAGGCTTGATTTGTGGAATCGTCATCTACACGCTTGGCGTGAGTGCGTTAGCGTGAGAAAGCGTAAATATGTCGGACGATTTTAAATTGGTCATAAAAAAATAGTTATCTTTTATTACAAGATTAAGCAAATAAGTAAAAAAGACAAGAGAAAATAAATGTGCCAAATGCGTGTTTTGATGAATACAAGCGCTTGCGGCAAGTTCCATCTGATTTGTATCAAGTAACCGACACTGATCCGAATATAAGTATGTGCAAACCTATACAAATGAAGACAAATCTACATAAACCAAGTCATACGCTCTACCCACACATTTTATTTTTGCTTGATGAGGTTTGGCAAGCGTATGGAAGCGGGAAATGATTTAGACAAATAGATTTAGATCAAACACTTTGTTTACCCACACTGATTACACATCGCGAGTAAACCTACATGTTGGTGTGTTTTGCACAATTCATAAAAATCTCTAAGATGTGGACCTAAGTTGAATAAGTGCGAATGGTTTGCGAATAGCTAGGTCGCCTTCTGCCTTTCTGGTTATTAATTTAAGAACAATTTATTGTCGTCACAAATTTTCATTTCTTTTGAATAACTGACTGGCGCTACTGAAGAAAGTCTAATTACCTCGATCGAGAGAAGCGCCGGTGCATTTCTCTGGAGATCCCGGAGCATCCTTATGTAAGTGTAGTGGCCAGTGAGTTTTTATAAGTAGACATCTCAAATAATACTTACGTCTTCTTTTTCATCAATGTTTCATTTCACCAAAATGTTAAGTATATTGTGAAAATTTTCTCTCCGCTCTTTTATCCCTAAGTATCCCTAGGTATCATTCGAAGATTCCCATAAGGTTATACCTATTTCTAGCGTACAGCAGTTTTTGCGTTTCGTTGGAAGCGCGTGATTGCCACAAAGCCAAAGTGGTCACGTTGGTATGAGGCGACCATCTTAGTCCTCGGGAGTAGCAACGCATCTGTGATTAATTTCAGATAGAGTACCTGTTCTATATGAAGCTGCATAGATGTCCCTGGGCCGGCAGTAACCACTTACTGTGGACTGCGTGCTCGTTTGCTACTTTAATTACAAGGTCTATAACGGCCCAAAAACTTTCTGTTCCATCTGGACACGTGTCCAGCAGTGTGACAGTAATGGGTCACTGATGTTGATGACACGTGTTTTGATAGCGACTACGTTGTTTTATTAGTGTCAATTGGGTCGACAAGGGATTAAGATGCTATCAAATCTTGACGAGGTCTGGTTTTGTCAAAATAAAATCTTGTTTTAATTCTCGTGTGTGGCTGTCAAGTTCGCTACCTACTGTTTTGTTTTTTATTCTTAGGGTTTAGGGTTCCGTACCCAAATTATATGTTTTCGTACAAATATAGGTATTCAGTGATGTAATAGATGGAAGTTATTAGGTACATAACAAAACAAAATTAATAGGTAGGTAGGTACCACTTTATAGATAAAATTATTATTATAGATAAGAAAATATAAAAATAAGTGGAGGCCATAGATAAAGTAAAATGTAGAGTGCCGATGAGTGTAAGTTGAAAATTCTGCCTAATAAGTCTGCCTGCTTTCAAAAGGCAGAAGCTCGATGGGTAAATATTATTGGCTTAATGCGTCTGTGTGCCTTCGGACGGCATATGAAGGTGTGAGCACCGGTAGTTTTCATAGAATCTTCTATGAGCCCTTTTTGTGACACTCGATGGTAGGTAGCCACTGCCGCCCATGGACATCTGTAATCGACCTCAGATAAGATCAAAGTCTTTCCTTAGATTAGCCACAGATGCGTTGCTACCCCTGAAGACTAAGTTAGAACCACCCGGATAAGTATATCTCGCTTACCACTCTCTTTAGACCAGAAGCAACGCATAACACGGCTGTTAGACGGAAATATGTGTGGCGGTGGCTCTTCCAGACTTGAATCAAAAAGATTTCTACCATCTATTGAGGTCCATTTTACATTGGCCACTCCTATTTGGGGTTTTATAGTCACCACGCCTGGCATGCGGTATTAAATATGTGTACCTACCTACCTTCGTATTCCTTTTCAATATACCTGTATATTATATTAACAGTGTAATTGATTATTGCAACTTATGGACACATTCATTTTCGAGCATGCACTCCACCTGATGGTAAGTGGTAACTGCCGCCCATGTACATCTGTAAGCAACTTCATTTAAAACAGGGGTG